>JACYFI010001455.1:0-12146 GCA_020975735.1 Ophiocordyceps xuefengensis | reverse complement strand
ACCCGTTTATAAAGAGGCAGCTATTCTCCACAATATAGCTTAAAATAAACTAAAGAAAAAAAGTCTAATATATCTACTTTAGATAGGTTTAAATTCTTATAATATTTTTATTAAATTAAATAATTCGTTTAAGAGCTTTGCGATCTCCTACACAACCTTAGATATCCTAAATGCTTAGCTAATTTACATTATTGTGCTGTTTTCCCTAAGCAGGGCCATGCTAAGAGGAAAAAAAATGCAATAAAAATTTCTTAAGTTAAATTATCATATTAAATGTTCATTAAGATAAAAAAATCTTTTCACTACCTAATGTTATTATTACCATTTATACGTTTATAATAAAATACCTCCCTTTGCCTTTAAATAATTTAGTTTTTAGAAACCTATAACAAGTTTTACATTAGTTAAATTTTTAAATATTTACAATGCAAATTGAACTAATGGTCCGGGGTATGTATTTAAAGGCTGAATTGGGCTGCCTGATGGTTAAATGAATAGAACCTCTATAGTATAGGTGTATTTTGTATGCTGTATTTTTTTTGCCGGCTACTCGATCAGCACTGCCAAGAAAAAAAAAAAAGTTAGTAGGTATGCGCCGAGTACAAAAAAATATTTATTAGTCTATAGTCCTCCCGGACTCGTGTATAATAAGGAATAGCGTGGTAAGTAGAGATATTGGATTTCGGTAAATTAATTTTATAAACTTTCATAACTAAGTCTGGACTGTATATCTTGTTTAATATTATAAATTAACGTCAGCCTATTAGTACTCCCCTGAAGGATTGTAACTTTTTAACATTAACTTCCTTGAACTTGATTCTTAATTAACGACATTCCGAGCAATTTGTGATCTCTTTATAAGACCAATCTACATATAGCCGTCCACGCTAATCGAAGGGAGCCTCTGTTAGTTTCCTAGCGTACAGAACCAATAAAAGAAATTACATTGTATACAAAATTAAAGGGTAAACCAATCGATACTATTTTTTTGAGACTTACGTTTTATATATATTCTAAACTATTTGTTATCAAATTTGAGATTAATAATATGGATACTTGAAACTTAATTCATAGCAATTATTGGCTGTACTTTCTTTTAAGACCCCTAAAGAAATCATATTTAACATTAGCAACTTCATTCCCGCTAATTAATATTTACCATTAGTTAGCTAAAAGATGAAAAGACAGCATAATCAAGTATACCTAAATTCCATATCACCTAAAAAAGATAATCCCAGCTCCCATAATGGTATAACAGCGTTAACCTAATAAGCGAATTTATCGGGCTCTATTACTGACCATAAAAAAACATAAAAATAATAAGCTTTTGTGAGTGCAAAACCATATCTTTAAAATTTATTTTAAAAGGGGATCTTGGCGAAAAGCTGTAATAAAACCTCGTAATACGAATCTTCTTTTTTGACCGAATTTATGTAGGCTACAACTCGCGCGACATAAACACCAGGAAAGTTTAGGCTATTTCTCCCTAAATAGTTGTAATATTAATTACCAAACCATCCATTTAACCAGGTATAAAATTATACCCTGTACTCTTTTCAATAGGGTCGAATATATTTAAGCATTCAAAAAGGGGGCTAAGGAAGCTCCCGGCCTATTAACAGCCACACCATTGTAGTCGAAGACCTGCATACGCTAAATAGGCACTGGCTCCGGATGCCTACTTTCCTTTCGTGCATCCTTATTTTGATTTTACTTTACCTCATCAATTACTCTGAGCCCATGTAGTTAGTACTGTATACATTTAGTTAAAATAGCTTTTAGGGATCTCGCAATTTTGATGATTGTTTAGCAAAAGGTCCTATCTACCTAAAGGCCCGAGTTAAACTTATCTTACACCTTTTACTTAGAATTTTTTATGTGCGTGCTGAAAAATCTTTAACCTTTATAACTCTGTCTTTATAGGGTAAAAATGCGTGCCCCTAATAGTATACTAATGTTTACGACTTATTATTAATTTTTAGGTGCTTCTAATTATAACATACATTAGGGTTTTAATTATTGTTTAGTAATTAGTAATTTTATAATTCACTTTTTTATATAAACAATATATTAACTGTGTGGCCTCGCCGGGGCATTTTTAATTATGTTTCTGTTTTCTTAGCGAGCGCACGCACGTTTTGGGTTAATTCTGGTTAATATAATATCTAATTTTTCCACCTTTTATGTATTATAGTAGCTCAATAATCCAAAGTTGGTTAATATAGATCCAGTAATTACATTAAATAGTAGCAACTTTTGGGCTATGTGCGACCTAGTAAATGGGCTCTGTAAGGAATACTAAAGTTGAACATTATTAAAGTTTCAAATCCTCTACAATTTATTAAATTTCTTACATGAATTATTTCCTTAATTTTTCTATTTTCTAAAGGTCTCAATTCATAATCTAAATATATAATTACCCTTTAATACCTCCCTTTTAATGTCATTTATCTAATGGATGATTAGTTATATATTTCTGTGGTTTATTTAAGAAATCTTAAGCTATTTACCTTTAGGTTTGTATATATTTTTAATCTATAGTACATCCAATCTTTATAATTTATATTTCTATACCTTTTAGGCTATAGTACCGGGTCTAATTCTAAACCCTGAGCCACTCCGCTTACTAAGGTTTTTCTATAACGGACATAAGGTTCTATCTTAGTTAGTTTAAAAACAGTTGAATTTATTTTATTAGGAGTCCGAAGCTCTATGTAATTAAATAAGCATTTAAGTTTCTCTAGCTACCCTAAGTAATTAGATAACTCATCTAAATATACTGATGTCATACAAACTAAAGTACTTAGTTGATCTTAACATATTCCCAGATAAATTTAATAACTCGCTTTTGGAGGCACGTAAAACCAAAATTTTGTTCTAGTCGTCAACGTTTAGAGTATTTAAAGTTATAATAATCAAAATTTGTGAATTATCAATTTAGATTACTTTTTAAATGATAGTATTGAATTAAGGGTAAAGTATTTTTGCGCACCAAGGCGTGAGAACTTATTAAATCTTTCTTTTTCTGGCATATTTTAGATTGCCAAATTTCTACAAGAAAAGTTCGAGATGTATTCTCAACCGTAGTTTGTACTTTTTTCTGTAAAAAAATCTAAACGCATGAAATTCTATTCGTTAAAAATGTAACACTAACTGTGGCTTTTTAAATCTCAGGGTTCCTTGGACCCGAAGGGGCCTTAGGGAAACCTTAGCTTAAACCTTTTTCTTTCTCTGATCAACGACAAAAAATATTGGTTCATTTTTTTAAGAGCTAACTATATATATATACCAATTTTAACCTCCCCCCCTTTAAACCCTTAAGAATATGTATCAAGAGGCAGTTTAAAATAAAAAATCCTTTCTACATAAATTTTATTACATTTCTTTAAAAGGATAGCTTGCCAAAAGGGGCTTTTTATATAAATCGTACAATCTGCTTGTATTATAACCTTAGAGGCTATGATAAATATTAAAAAACAGTCTATTATTTGCACTACCATGCATTTAGGAACCGTAGATCTTCTTTGATTACTAGCATAGGTTTTCCGTTTCAGCTGAGTTACCATATGCCACCAGCCAGTAAAGCTGGCCAACATTAAAACTATAAATTTTCCATAAATTGAAATTAATAGTTATAGGTAAAGTTCATTTTTGTTGTGGATGTGGGAGCAAGTAATTTTTTTATATAAAGATTAATAATACAAATGTAATTAAAAATAATATAGGAGGCGCACTTCTGTGTAGATGGGGCTCCACGTCAAAAAAAAAATATAGGCTCTTGCAATTTTCTATTGATACTAGTAGCACTAAAAAAAACACTATGTTAAGAAGCTACAATGTGTTACTAAATTTTATATGCTTAAGGTTTGGGACATATTAAACGTTGAGATAATTAGAGGGGCAGGTTGGGCAATACTTCTGGGTAATAAGGGGTATGTGCAGCCCCGCAAAAATTAGCCAATAAATAGTTTAAAAATTAATAGACTTATTTATTATGTATAGTCGGCACCTGCTTCCAAACAAAACTAGGGATACGGCCAAGCTAAGGTATAAGGCAAAGCACGTATTCCTAGCTTTGGCATAACACTAACACAAGGGGGGGCTAGCCTCATCTCAGAATGAACTAAGATCGTATATTAGAAGTATATACTCTTGCATTGAGCCTAAATGAGACTAAAATCTTTATCTAAAACAAGCATATGTCTACCCTCCTATTCTCATTATACAGAGCCAGATTATAAAATTCAATCTCCTTAAGTAAAAAGCTGCTAATTGCTTTTTTTTGTGCAATAGAACAGCGAACCAATACAAGCTAAGTCCTATGTTATTGTTACTTGTTAAAGGTAAGATTACAAATGCGTGAGGTTTAGGTGGGCTTTTGTTAAATCCTCATTGTCTAACTCTGTAACATCTTGTTTAAGTTGCTCTGTCAGTAAAATCTGTATGAACCCTGGGTGTTAATCAAGGTTTCTACCTAGTTACTTTACTTCTACTAATGTTTTGTAAAAAATGTTAAGAAATAAAACAGCGCGGCCACTACACCTTACAATAGATCCTACACTACTAAATTTAAAATTTCATCTCTGAAAATGCATCAGGATAGTCCCTTATTCTTCTTAGGCATACCCTTGTAGAATTTTTTATATTTCTTATTTTCCTAAATGAACGATCTGTGCCGTTCAACTGCAAGATAATGAATAAGTGGTACGGTAACCCTTTCTTTTTAGCAATTTAGATAAGGTATTTTATCTTGTTAAAGTTTACTGTATCTTATATTATTTTTAATAGTTATAGGTCTAAAGTATCTTTTCAATTGAATTTCGTACACTCCCTTAAGCCACTTCTTAATAACTGCCTATCACTATGTAAACATAAACCCTTTTTCTTAATTTGTAGCTAAGATTTTCTGTCAGACTTAGTTTTACGTACAATAGTATTATTCAAACTTTTGCTATACTTTTTCATATGTGCAAAAAATTCCTTAGATTTTTCCTTATTAAACATGGGATTAAAATGGCCTGTTTCTCTTAGATTAATTTTCTCAAAATAGGCAGGACTTTATGCCGAAAAATTTTTTTATTCTGTGCTACGCGCACTTATTTTCCATTAGCAAAAAATCAGTAAAAAAATACTAAAGTCTTATCTTTAGCAGATTTACAAGAAAAAGTTACTTTTAGGATTCAGATATAAGTCTTTAGATCTTTATGAGTCTTTAATCCCAATACTAGATCCTCGCCAGGGTATTAATCTACTGAACAGGTATTATATAAATTAAATTAATTTTGGTTTAGTTTACAGATTATATCTTGCTTTATATCGTGGGGATACCTCTATTATCATAACTATATAACAATATATGAACTGGCTGGTCTAACAAAGGAAAAAAGTGATGAGCCTTTGCCCTCATACTTCAAAATAGAATTAGATATATCACTATTACGGCTATAACAAAAAAGGAAGAGTATTAAGTGGTATTAGCAAATCATACCGTTACCTAGGTATTAACCGTAACGCTTATTATTTAAAGATAAAACCACCCTTTTTTTTATAGCGAGGCTTCGCTCAAATAGTTTCTCTATTAAAAAGGATTGGTAATATAGGAGATGGTTTTCAGAGTTAAACTAAGTTCCGAAATTGTACTGCCAAATCAATCTGGTGTTTAAGTTAAAGGCCACGTAATTAAAATTATTATTATTTACTGTTTTTCTGCATATTTTTACTAGCCTTATGCCTTTACAGGCATAGAAAATAAAGCTCAAAAACAAGCGTCATTCAATATTTGGAATCTTGTCGTGAAGTCATAGTATTAGTTTTGTAGTAAAGGGTTAGCAAAGGGCGAAATATTTTTAAGAACATTTTTCGTGCGCAAGCGTTCCGCACTCTTATCTAGCACTCAGTAACGTCATAAATTATTATAATTTTAATAATCTAAATGCTAACTAGGGTGGAATTTAACAGTAAACAAGATGATTAGACTATATCCACATGTTTAGGACTATTTTCCGATTAACTTTTAAAGTTACAACACGTATGCTTAGAGGGGATCCCGACTTAAAATAAATTTGAGATTGTGCCCATTATTTATTGTAGGTTTCCTGCCTAATTGTCCTATTTTAACTGCCTAATGTTTTAATACGGGGTTCTATCAATATAGTGTTGTTAAAAATTACCTATTCATATGATAAAAAGGCCCTACGTGGATCCAAAAAACGTGTTTGAGGAAAATGTTAAAATTAACACCTATAAATAAAAGTTCAAATTGGTCTTTAGTCTAAGATAAGGATCATCAA
This sequence comes from Ophiocordyceps xuefengensis, assembly GCA_020975735.1. NCBI lineage: Eukaryota > Fungi > Ascomycota > Sordariomycetes > Hypocreales > Ophiocordycipitaceae > Ophiocordyceps > Ophiocordyceps xuefengensis. The sequence continues at coordinate 5,856 of JACYFI010001455.1, read as the reverse complement.
ATTTAGACCTAACAATTTTTGGGGAATTTCCCCAGAAATAATCACCCTGCAAACATTGGCAAAATACGGCTCCCGATTCTTAAAACGTAGTTGGAAATGCAAAGTTATAGTTTATGTACCTTTAAATTATCTATGTATCAAAAAATCTAATCCTTTTTGGATGTTGCCGACTATCCATCTGTAGGTCAACAGATAGAGCCACCCCCTGCAAAGGTTGCTAAGAGGGTATTGGGCTGCAGGCTATCTATAATTTCTTTCTACAAATTTTCTGGGTATACCTCCCCCTGGTTAATTGTTTCGTAATGTTAGAGGGTAACCCACACCGTAAAATGGTATCTTCGTTTTTAATACTTATTTTTGCTTATTTCGTACGTATATAATTTAACTTTATTTTCAGGGTTTTATTATATTGTTTTCTCTCTAAGATTTATAATCTAACCTATCTATTTACAATAGGCCATGTATGTAGATTTCAAGATCCTACGACAGCCAGAATTTCACGTTATTTATTAAATCTGATTTTATATAACTATTTTAGGTTTAACATAAAGTAATTTAGTTTAACCCCTGCACAAAAGAAACATACTCAACCCTCTCTCAATTTGGAAATATGAAAATATCTTAAGGCGATTTGTATGACCTTTAACGGAGAAAAGATATAGTAAGGTAGCATCTAAGAATAAATATTAGGCTAAACATTTCTTTTAGCACCCAGGATAATAGGGACTTTCGGTACCTTTTACAAGGGTCCGGTACCCCTTTCACATCATTCGTATTCATCTCCCCGTCCATACTTAAAGATAAGTAGCCGCGCAAGCTAAGGAGTCCCAACACCGTATCTAAAGACTAATTTGTCCTTGAATAAGATCAACCTTTGGACCTACAGTAGGGCCGCCGTTACACCTGAACCGTTACTAATAGATTTACCATAACATTTTGAGAGATATTAGGAGGTAACACTTTAGGGTGTAGCTCTTTTATAAAAAAAATTATATGTTTTTGCTGCAATGCTCGCAAAGTTTAGCCCCCCCTTTTATTTTTCTATCCACGCGTCTTCCCACACATAATCTCAGCTATAGGTACTTACTTATTTTTTTAGGAGCTTAAGGCTTGTTTTTTACGAGTTATCTTATTATTCGATGTAAGATTAGAATGTAAGACTTTTTTATTACTTATTCATATAATCTTTCATAGAATATTAGACTTCCATCAGGGAAAAATTTTTTCTTACCCTTTTTTTTTTATTTTGGCTTTGTTTAAATTTTTTCCTGTGAATTCTTGTTAAGCTTGTATTTCAAGACCCCTACTTTTTCTATCTGATCTTTAAGATTAAATCCTTGGCTTTTTTCTATATTTTAGTTGTGTTTTCAATTTTCTACAAGGCTAATAGATTGGTGGCCGTTAGGCTCGAACATCAAGATTTAAATCATTAGTATTGAATTTATCAAAGTGTAATTAGTAATTTTTGTTTCATCTCTGTAACTTTTTTTTTTTACTCTTTAAGTGTTGTTCAAAATAGGGTATTTAGTATATTTTTAAGCGTTTTTTTAGGGGGTTTATTTATTTGAAAACCCTTCGTTTTATATTAAATTTATTATTTTCTTAACCTTTATTACTCACAATCTAAATCTCAAGCTAAATGAGATTAAATAATTCATTAGGGTAAAAAAAAGAATTACCATTTATAAGTAAAATTATGTATAAAATAACCATAGGCAAATAATAAAAATTTAAAGGACTAATATATTTAAAAGTGATTTTTCTTGAATACCTATTTTTTTTATAAAATCATGTGTTTATAATAATTATCCGTATAATTAGATAAGCGCAAGTCAAAACAAATTTGCTATAGATATATAAATAAAATAAGCTTTCACTATATAGCTTACTGTATAAGTATAAATATCCTTAACATAAACAAAACCCATTAAAGGATTTATCTTTGTAGTTTTTAATTACTGATTCCCTGCCGTTGCATGCCGAGGGGTGCTTCACTAAGGGTGCTTGCGTGGATAATTGAAAAATGCGCGCCAGCACATATAATATAAATCTTAAAAATTCCTTTGTTTCGGAGCGAGCGAAGGCCCGGTAAAATTCGAATTTTGTACATCATTTTGCCCTATTGCGTGTTCAGAGGTTCCAGCAACAGGGCCTTGGCGCCCTTACCAAATAATTATAAGCAGTAATAATTTATACTTAGAATATGTGAAATCTATATATAATATGTGCCCAAGTTTGCCAAGCGAAGCAAGATAAAACACGAGCTTTTAGCATTTTAAAAAAAAATCAGCACAAGCTTCGATTAAAAATCTATTACCACTATATCATTAATTAATGGGCAAAAGCCCCTATTATTGACTTAATTTCCATTTCATTTAAGAGGCTCGCAGGGTGGAACCGCAAGTTTTTTGGTATAAAAGAACCTTCTAGTTCATAAAGGATTTTCCGTGTATTATTCATTTTATATAAAAATTCTGAAATAATTTTAATAATTCAATAGTATCAATCATTGGAAATTTTTTATAATCACGGGTAGATAAAAATTTTCTTATTAAACGTAAACCTCCTATAAACCTTATAATCCAGGAGTATAATCTATTTTACCTAAAAAGTACCTCCATACAAAACTTCGCATGGCATTACTGTATGAACATTTAAAATTTTCATTTGAGATTTTTACTATTTTGTGTATATGGGTTTACAATGGGGCATTAAAATCATTAAAGGACAAATTTAGGAATGTAAACATTATATGCTTAACCTTGAGGATTGTACATCAAGTCTCTTTTAACAAAACAAATAAAAAATAAGGAACCTTTGCATTTCCAATTAATATTCTGAAAATAAGAATCGATAACTTTAATATTTATAATTCAAGTTTTAATGAAATCTAATGATATATAATACGCAAAGCTTTTTCAAACTAATACACCTCTTAATTCTAATTATACACATTTATTTTATTGACTAAATAAATCCTATTATTTTCATTAAAGTACTCTAATATGTAGAATAAATTTATTTTGATGATTCGCTTTATTTTACCCATATGTAAAGTGTTTGAAATACGTGTTAAAATGTGCTTTATATCTCTATTAACTGCCAATCTTTATTCGAATGCTTTAATACTAATTTTTTTAGAGAAGTTGCTTAAACCAAAAATTCCTTTTCCGTCTATCATTCCGCTATGACAAGGATATTGGAAAATTAGTATAGTTGTTTTTATCCTTATTTATATTAGTATTTAAAATACCTTTTTTGTTGCGCGCGGGTACAGCGTGGCGAGCTTTATTTTTCCTTTTGTGTATGCCAGCTCCTGGGGTTCCGTTATGGTAATTTTAATTATCTCATATAATAATAAAAATAAAATGCGAGAAAATATATGTAAGAAAAGGCGGATTTAAATGATGGACGGTATAGCTCTAGAATCCCTTTTATAGTTTTTCTGCTATGTATTATTATTATACTGCTTTTAATTTTTGATGATAGTTAGATAATAGGTATAATTATTAGAATTTTCATCTATTTCTAAAATAGAAAGATTTAATAAGTTTTCCACTTGATCCTAGTAAAGATACGGTAGAATAATTTATATGAAATAGAAATTACATTTTAACTGATAATATAATTTCCAGTATCTAGTCAATTGGCAGGAATAATGAAAATTACTCAGGCCATTCAGCAACTAACGTAGTAAGTCCAGTATAAGTTGACTCAAAATTATTCTCTACCACGAAACTCTGCTCACGCAGTGGACGGACTATAACTTATATATGTATTTAAACTTAACATAAACTTTTTGATAGTCAGTTTTAGTTCCTTAACGGGATCCTACTCGAATAAATAAATTGTGGAACATTTAGTTACGTTTGTTTCACAGGGTTTTACCTTAAAATGGGGTAAGGCTACATGTATCACTACCCTTGTCTTTTCCGCATTATAGCAAAACGATAGAAGGCTTCACCGTTAGCAAAAAATTAAATAAATAGATAATTTTACGGAAAAGTATTGGGAAATTTTTTTTCACGGTGACATGAACCAACCGACTCTTCTAAACGAATTATGTTTTAATTTTTCTAAAGACTCGAACTTTTTCCCTTTAAACAAAGCAAGTTGAGTACAATGTGCCACCTATTATGAGCCATGGCCTCTTTCTTGTATAACTTCTATAAAATATAAAGTTATCATAAGGGGCTTACGAACTTTATAGATCACTTCAAAAAAACTGTTTAATGATTAATCTATTAAAATAACGGTTCGTAAGTTTTGTCCTATTGAGAAAAAGTGCTTTCCGATCTACGAATAGAAAAACTAACCTTCTCCAGCTTCTATAAAACCCAGATAATCAAGCTTTAAAAGTAAGTAAAGGTTTGCCTAAGATTAGCAATTATAATAGCCATTATTGCGCTTTAATTTTAGTAGTCTCTTGTTTGGATCATATATTTTTCTACTGAGGTTTTTTAGTTTAACATGTGTTTAAATATGGCAAGTTGAACAGAGTTTTTCTCTTGAGTTAACGAGATAAATTCAAATTATTTTATATTTATTTTCAATAATTTCTCCTTTTATTTAAAACCAAACTAACATCCAAAAGCCTCTTTTCCAGTAATCTTTAGAACAGTTCCACCTATTACTTTAGCAATCCACACCAGCATATATTAGGTTAGATTTATAGGTTAGGAATTAATTTAATAACTAGTCTGTATTGTAAGGACTTTGTTTACGTAAATAGTTTATTTACATAACACTAACCGTCACACGTCCATTAGCCCCTTACTTCAAATAGATTTTTAATTTTGGTTTACTAGTTATTGTATCATGTAATCCATTATAACTGCAATTATACACTTAAGACTAGAATTTGGCTTAATCTGATTCTTGCTCAAACAAATATTATATACTTACATCCTACAAAATTCAAACTGTATCGTGTGTAATGCTTATATCTAGTGGAGCATTAGCTACACAACTTCCCACTTACGAATAAAGATAAATTAATTTAATCTTTCATAACTAAATATAATTAATTTTGTATATGTCTTTATTTAATGCACTTTTGCTTTATAGTATGTTTATTTAAGTTTAAGTATTTACGCTGCTGCTGTTGCTCCATCGTACTTACGCTATAAAAGTTTATTCCCGGCATCGTAACGAATATCGCCTTTTTTTTAAGCTTACTTTTTGTTATGTTATCTTATCATTTTTACAATATTAGAGATTTCAGTTTAGTATTAGTAGATCTTCAAATATTATTCCGGGATAATACTTCTAAAAATACAGTCACCTCTTAATCATAATTTTTGTTTCTTAATCACATCTACTAATGTAGGTGATTAGATTTAATTATTGGAAAAAGTTAGTAAAAGATGCGGAAATATTCACTAATAATCATTAATAAGAATTATATACAATATACTGAGATAATGCAGAACTAGCTTTCTTCATTCTTCCTGCTCTTACTCTCTAAAGAGTGGTTTTTACTGCGAAGTCATAAAAAGGATATTCGTCTCTGTAAACGTCTTTAACTGATGAGACTTTAGTTTAATGAGTGCTACTTTTTTTTAGCAAAAAGAGATAACAGTTTTTTTAAGTTTTTTTTTCTGTTGTACCCATACCCCGTCGAGGAATAACCTTGAGTCAGTACTATTAAGTAAAGGAACTTAATTTGTTATATTAAGAAAGTATTCTCTATTATTAGGTTCTTTAACAATATCTCATATTGTAAATATTTGCTAAAGTGAGAAATATCTTTATCGTATTTAAGTAAAAGAAGCTTAATTATAGGCATGTAGAGTTCGTTGTCTACTTATTTTAGAAAGCAAGTATTAAGATAGTTTTTATTCTTTAGCCTAAATG
>JACYFI010001454.1:0-16269 GCA_020975735.1 Ophiocordyceps xuefengensis | reverse complement strand
GAATAGCTATCAATTTATTCTTAATTTATTGATATCTAAAATGACTCTATCCTCTTTAACTGGCTAATAACTAAAAGGTGTAGTATTACAGATCGGGGGTTTATTATTACCTCACAAACCATTACACAAATATTTCATATATTTATTTTTTTAAATAAAGTATCTGTAATATTGACTTTTTAAAACTGTTTTTACCGCTAGAAAGGTATAGTATCTCGAAATTCTTCTAAAAAAACTTTGTAAATTTACCAAACTTTGTTTAATTATTTGACATAAAAAATATTTAAATAAAAGGCGACAAACCATACTAAAAAATAAATAGGAATACCCTTTTAATATTTTATTTCTGTAATAACCAGGGTCCTATATATTGATGTCTGCTCAAGGATTTAGTTTCATTATTTTTAGCTAATTGAATGCAAAGTTATGGATTTATATATATTAAGTACTATATAGATAGAAAAATGTCAAGAATTATCAACTCAGCGGGTTTTAATAATACTTTTTAGTTGGATGGATTTAAGTTCTGTGCTTTATCAAGGCGCCCGTTAGCCTAATTATTATTAGAGTTGAAACGGACTTAGTTTCTATTCCAGTACAATACTCCGGAAAACAGAGTTAGATGAAGGGAAAGCCCGTACATTTTAACTAGCATCTTCTGTCAAAGCTGGTGGGGACAAGGATAACATCTGGATAAGTCTATGACCCATCCAGGCCCGAGCCGTCTTAGAAGCTAAACTGCCTGAACCTTTTACCAGTATCCTACAAGAGGGGTCATATTAGGACAGAAATAGGATAATGTTTGCATTTGTATGAAGTTTGCGAACGAAAGAATCTCAATGGAGTCAACGAGCAACCCAGGGGTACTAATTAAGTTTACTTTGACGGTAAAGAGATGGGACTGAAGACGGATAGAAAAATAGATAATTGGAACTAGGGATTACTACAGTCCTAAAAGAGACCCAGGCTGAACGAAGGAGTCATAGTACCATCTCTGGGAAGGCACTTCAGGATTTAGCGTCTGTAGGCGGCACCAACATCGCTGGAAAGTTCACACTAACAGTTTACAACTGACGTTCTTGGTAAACTACAGGAAGGTTTAAATGAACTTTGCTAGAAATAACCAACGTTTTTTTTGTGAAAGATAAAATTAATACAGGATTATTTTATGATAAAGCAATTATTCATACGCACTTATCAAAAATTCAAAGTAAGCCAGGCAACATGGCTCCCGGGTATAATCACCTATACGTTGGTGAAAGGATTTGTCCAGAGAGTTATAGTGCGAATAATGTATCATAGCTGAAGAGGTAACTTCGCAATTCCGCGCCCGGAGAAAATATATAATTAACCAAAAGCCTACGGGGTAAACGATCATTGATCTCTAGCCCTCCTGAAGACCAAACTAGTACTAGGAATGTATAAGAATGAAATATTTAGAAAGCTATTTATGAACCCAAGTTTCAACGGAAAGCAGTCGTGGGTTCTAGCCTACAGAAGCCTCGCTACACCGCATTAGACAATGGTTAAGGAACAGAAATTTCGTTATGGCCCAAATGATTTTAGATGGGAGACCGTAGTAAATGTTTATGACGAAATAGATCATAACAAACTATGGATGGTTTTGAACGAAGAATTAAAGACCCCAAGTTTTTGGTTTAATTCGATAAGCGGTTGAAGCGGGTTACATTGGAATTTCATAACTTACTCCACTTCCGTAGCAGGACACCTTCAAGGTCCAGTAATAAGCCCCCATATTTAAAGAAAATTATCTTTCTCATAAACTCGACTTTTTTATCGGTGAACTAAAAGAAAGATTTCGATACGGGGAAACAAGCTACTATTGAAACCCAATCTATAATACGATTTTGTCCCTTAAAAAACAAGGAGCAAAACTCTGAGGGAAGAAATAATTACATTAAATTTTTTACGACTAATCCCGTCTAGGCTTGTAGAATATCGAACCCTAATTAAAAGATGGAATAACCTTATATATGCGTTCTGACTTGAATATAGGTGTTAGAGGATCAAAAGAACCCTGGTAAAAATCTTATGTCAAAGATTAAGGAGTTCTTGAAGGACGAGTTGGGTTAGAGCTTCCGATGCTAACCAAAATAACCAACCGTCTAATCACAGGACCCACGCTGAGAGGATTACCTGTCGGTAAGTCAAATAGAAAGTAATCATGAGTGATTTATTAGAAGATAGAAAATGATTTTTGTACAGAACATTAAAAAATATGAGACTTCTAGCCCCGATTAAGGACAAGGTCACAAAAAATTGTAAGTGCAACGGTTTTCTTTAAAAAAAAAGGTAGCCCAATACCCCAAAATTTACCTGAGAATGCAAGGATCTAAAGATGCTAATAATTCTCGCTAATTACAATCACAGTCTATAGTAGGTATAATACCAAATAACATGAATCCCTCTCGCAAATACATTTTTTTAAAGCACTATCGCAAAAGTAACTATATACTGAAAGAATCTTGGTGCAACACATACCTAGCAGCCAATCAAAGCTGGACTCAAGGTTAAAATATTTTGCAACTTATTCGGGGTAAAAATCTAAAGGGCAAATTACGCCATGCGGTTCGTAAAACTAAGACTAGCGAATAACACACGCGTACTTTCAATATAAAAGTGGAGTGAATATATATGCTAAAATTCCAATGCCCGGAAGTATAATCCGAAAGCTTCTTTGGAAGGGTATCAGTTGGGTTCTATGTGACTCCGACCTACAGAGTGAGAGATCACGTTCGTATGATTGAAAGGGACCTTTAATCCTAACTGCTAAACGAAGTAGAATAAAATAAATTGCGCTCCAAGAATCGAAGTAAAATACCCATTTATGAGGTAAGTCGCCAATAATGCAACATCAATAGTCATAAAACTCTCCCAACGAAGAAAAAAATAAATCTACAAGGCCAAATCTGAAGAGCCGTTTGATGGGAAACATCACGACGGTTCGGGAAAGAGGGGAGTCGTTACGGTTAACAGAGTTAACATTATCAAGTTCATTTATTTCTCGGGCACAGTTTATATAATGCAAATTTCAGGGAAGAACTGGTCTAGGACGAATTTAACTTAATATAACTTAATGGATAAGGGATATAAAGCTATACAGAATATATGTTACTAACCTACTATAATAGATACGCTCTCTTACGTTATATTTACCTAAAGTATTTTATTTAAAAGTAAGGCCAGCACCATTTCAATTTTGATCTCACTAAAAAAGGACCTTGGGGAATCTTATCAAACACAGAGGTTGGGGGATGTAATTATCAAATTTCGGAAGAAACCCCTTAAATTTCTGGTCACTAAGGGCCAATATATGAAAATAATAAGAAGTGGTGAACTAATTACTAGTAAAGACATAAGCAGAAATATGAGTATAACACGAAATGGGCCAATCGCCGGATCTTAATCCAGAATTACATTCGACCTAAGAGATATTATGTAAAAAGAGCTACGGTAAACGAGTTGTTGCATGTGGTATGTAAGCTTACACTGCGTTTTAAGAGATACTTCTACTAGGGGGTTCCGATAAGAAGTTATCTAAGTTAAATCTCCCTTCTAACCAAATTATTCAGAGACAACTTTATTCTACTGTGTCTAACTTAGACATAGCAAACTACCCTTTAGGACCCTGATTTATTTCAGGATGGCTCTGATGCCAGAGGATGCTTTCATTGCTGTTTAAATTGCGTTAATCACCAAAAAAAACCCTAATTAGCTAGGTTTGAAATTCGAGGGTTAAATTTCTCAATTTAATTTCATGCTAGGAGACCGAGATCAATTTTTTTAAAACTGTTTAAACCTATTTTGGAGCAGGAAGAAATAGGTACAGAAAAGAAATGGTGTTGTGTTTTAACAAATAGGTTCTTTTAGGAATAATGTATAACCCAATAAGTGAATACTTCATTTTGATAGATATCTCTAAAAACTCGAAAATAATTCTTGATTATTTATTATTTAAAAAAGTAGTCTCATGATCACGAGGGGGAACATTTAAGAGCTTGAAAGGGTTTTCAAAAATAATTAATAATATAAGACCTTTCTTCAAATAAAGGATTAACTCCTTTTCTCTTAGGAAGGCCTTTCCCGATACTGGTATGCCTTTGCTGACCTTATGAACCCATCCTTAGTTTTTTAAAATTAGACCCTTCATGAGGGTAGCGGTTTTTACAGTGGTGATGTTGTTTTAAAACTATTTACTAGAGAATCTAAATTACATAAAGCAGGAAGGCCGTGTAGTATTCTTTTGTACGTTAACTCCAACCATATTAGAGTTGAATGATCTATTTGAAAAAGTGTTAGTTAGGTTCTTTGGGATTTGGTCCAAACTTTTCGTAAAGATTACCTGGTTTAGATATGTCAATCATTCGAAAATAATTGTGTGAAAAGATTTTACCTTTTTTGCAATACATACCCTGTTCTTGGTTTAAAATTAAGGAATTTTGAAATTTGAATACTAAGTAGCAAAAAAGGACAAACAAAAAACTTCTTTACTAACCAAAGAAGGTTTTTCGAGCAGGTACGGCAATAAGAACAAGAAGAGAAATAAAGGTTAGGTATCTAAAATAACTACTCTTGGAGAGTAATATGATTATATTAAAGTTGTATTTTCTTTAAATTTGGACGATAAATTTAACCGGACAATGAATGGACGTTTATGAAATGCTAACCTACATAAGCTACAACATTGTAGCTTTTAATAGGCATTAAAATCTCCTAATATTTATTTATTTTAGCAAATTAGTTATATATACAGGGTCAGGGTCTCATGAATGAAATGGAGTTAACTTTCATATTATAATGAGTTTTCTTTTCATCTTAATAATTTAAAGCGAACAGTACTTAGGGTTTTAAAGCTCAAACTTTGAGAATACAAAAGGATTAATTTGCTTATAGTACAACAAGTCATGGTAGTTATCATATTATTTAAGCCTTTAGGATATCAGTATTGAGTTCAACTCAAGCATTTAATTTTATTTAAACACAATTATACAATTAGTAAATTTAAAATGCCATTATTCATACTGAAGCAATGGGTTCTCTTTATAGTGTATACTAGTGAAAATATAGAACATGAAAGAATTATGGATAAAAACCTAATCCCTTACACATTACTAACATCAATTTAAAAGTTATTTTTATATTAATCCTGTTTTAAGCTTAAGTTTAGGCTTTACTATTCTTTTTTTTCATTTTTTTAGGTGCTACCTCCTATAATAGATTTCTTTGGTAAACAAATGGGTATTAAGTTGCACTGATAGGATAAAGGTTTAATATTCTATCTTAATCGCTATATTAACTAGTTGTTATGGTGCCTGTGGTACTATTTAGTATAATAAAAGAAATGTTTTTCAGCTTTACCGGGACTTAGATAAAATAATAACCTTTTTAAGAAAAATTTAGTACTCAAAAGTGGTGCCTGTACAATAAGAGCGAATGTTAGCTCCGGCTCATTATGAATAAACAATTTTGCGGACTCCACCCGGTTTCACGCACAAAAATTTAACGTTTTTAAATATAATAATATACAACTTATTCAAGTCCTAATTCTTTTTGTTTATTATCCCTGTATAACCATTTTACTAAAGTCCTATTTATTTTTATTTTACTTAAAAAAAAATGGCTAAGCCCATGGTACCTATTCGGGTACAAGATTTTTTTTGTAATGGTTTAAAGAGGTAGTTGACTTTTTTATTTTTATTGTTGTGTCAAATATTAATACAAATATTATTTTTTAGCTACTAATTTGTAATAGATTAGCCCCCACATAACCCTTTAACCAGAGAAAATACTCTATTAGTTCGAGTGTGGGATTTTCAATTAGTTTTTTAGGTCAAAATAGAACCTCAATTTGGTTGTAAAATTCTTATTTTTGCTTTAGTAATTCTTTTTATTAGATTTAAGAAATTCTGGTAATTTTCCTTTGATCCTTAGTTGCTATGAACACATGGGATATATGGTTTACCTGAATAGTACTTGGTATTATAGTATTATTAACTGCAGGATTGGTATTTTAATAATAGGTTATAAATTGCATACAAAAATAAGATATTGGACAATCTCTTTTAATTATTGTTACAAGTCAAAATAATTTTGTGATAATACTTTACGAGAATAAGTAACTAAATGGTTTTTTTCTCACACAACTAAATATGCATGCCTACCAAGGCCCATTATGTTTTTCTACGCTCAGAAAAATATGCAAAAGAACTCCAATTATATAGTGCTGAGGCTCATACTCGTCACCAGCGTCCCGTTCATAAATAAAAAAGATAGACTTTTTAGGGGCAAGTAGGAATTAGAGACTTCATGTTAAGAGAAGACTATATTAATTAAAAAGCATTGTCCGTGTTACAATCTTCCAAATCAAGAAGTGTGCAGGGGTTGGCTAACGTGGGTGGTATTAGGAGCAGGTGAGGGAAATGGAGAGTATTTGGGTGTTTAATAATAGGTGTAGCTAGAATCCCTTCTATTAAAAACCAATATTCTCATTACTCTAATATTAGGTTTGGCTTTCTCGGAAGCCCAACGGTTTTATTCGATATTTAAGATGTATTATTATTACTGAAACGTACCATATTTTGTTGTGTTTAAAGTAAACCTGTTATAACGGTGATATGTGTATAAAGGAGGAGGGTACGTATGTTTATACTAAAAAACAATTGTATTTAATTATAAATTTCATAGTTTTTACAAACTATGAAAATTATTAAATAAAATTGATTCTTGAGAGCGAACTAGCGCTTGGAGGTTTTATATTCAAGTAGCGCTACTCCACAAATTGGTAAGGTTTAGCTTATAGTTACATGATACATCATTGGTCAATTGTTTTAGTGTTTAAATCTTATTTGTGTAGGAGGAATACTCTATTGTTTAATAAAACCAACTTCGAAGATGCACTGATATCACACCAAGTATTTATAAACCAGGTAGAAAAGACGCCTATTAAAAGTGTTGCTAAGAATTTGTGTGACACAATGTAAAGATCTGTAGTTTTATTTACGTAATTTATAATACTTCGTCAGTTTAATACCCGTTTATAAAATACCCGGCCTCTAACAATGGTATCTAATGGCTCTTTCGACGCTAGTCAAGGTTATCTAAAAGAGAATAAAAATAAATCAGGGATATAATGTAAAATAATAAACTAACAAAAATGATATTTAATGTAGGTCAGTCTTAAAGACCTATCTAAAAGATTTCAATAAGAATATTTAATCTTAGTTGATTTAAAAAACTAGAGAACGTTTAATAATCTCAGCGAGCATGTTAATTAAAATATTGGGTATACTTCTAATCTTTTCTTTTAGCAAAATTTGATTCCTGTGAAATTTCTATTTGCTTTGTAAGAGCAAACAACATACTTTTGATAAATTAAAATCCTGATATAAACATACTAGAAATAGCTGCATAAGTTCCTTGGATCATAACCCTCCGAATAAATAAAAGCGAAAATATGTAAGATCTTTGTAAAGGAATTATGTAAAGGAAAAATAGCTTATTCGGTCGTACTGCCTTCAGGAAGAAACTAAAAATAATGGAGTTTAAGAAAAGAAAATATAATACACCCTTTAATTTTTGAAAAACTCATTTAATGGCTAGCTATTGAGTTAATTGAGACAAAAAGCTTGTAGGTAAGAAATTCATTCTAGAACTTAAGTTAAAAATGAGTGAGTAAGAAGGATCCAAATACAGTATCATGAAAAGTGTTCATATCTGAGGATTCAAATTGATAGGTGAGTTTTTTTCCGCTAGAAGAGCCTCGGTATATTTTAGATATAATGAAGTACGATTATAAGATATAAAAACTCGGGGAATTCCTTCAAGAGAGAATATTAAATTTTTCAGGTTCAAAAATATCTTGCTTAAAATAACTATGAATAAAAAAATTCACAAGTGCTGGAAACTTCTAAAGCCTTAATTACTTTAATAGTGAGAAATCTTAATGGATGCTAGCATGGACAAATCCAGCAAGGGAAAATATAAAATCCCCTAAAGAACTACAGTTGAACCTTATGTAAAGGGTATAATTCATGAACCAAGATTTATGTAGGAAACTACATGAAAATTATAGATTTAAATCGAGTACTAATTTGAAACTATAAGCACGTCCAGTTATTTATACTTTTAGCATTTCATCTTTATAAATTACTATATTTAACTGGATAAATAATATGACCCTCAATTGACAGTTAGCAGAAAGGGTCAGCCCATGAAATTATTGAAAGTAACCGGTTATACCTGATTTCTATAGATTGCTAATTGTAAGATTATTAAGATATTTGATTTCATAGATAGTACCCAAAAACTGATTTAGAACCAAGGGGATAAGAATGTAGGAGTTGTAAACAGAAGTTTTATGTACCTGAGTATGAAAACACCATTTAGATTTTTGTTATTAACAATCAGGGGATTTGTCATACATCTGTTGCTTGCCCTTTCATTGGGATAAAATATGTGATGCAGTGATTCCTGGAGCCTAAATTCAATCTCGTATTTTATTAGATCAGAAGAAGGAAGTATTTTATCGGTAGTGGTAACAGAAATATGTGCGAAATTTGACACAGTATCTAATTGGCTTAATATTATGGATCTGTTAAATAATAGACAAAATTTGTTAAATGACTACAATAATGTTCAACTATTATAATGTCATTTAGTATTTTTTGTTGGGCTTGGTCATGTATAATTTATTTTTCCTTTAATGCCCGGGGCCAGGGGGGGGGGTTAGGGTACAGGAAGTCTAAAGGCCCAGCCCCTAGTCATAAGGCTCAACTAAAGGGGGTATTGTTTTAAAGTAAAAACCAAGGATAGCCTACGGACAATAGGATTTGTAGTTCAACATCGACAACGCGCCTAGTCATTAAAAATGACCATAAATAATAAATTTAATGTTTAGCCGATTAACATACGGAAATTTGATATATATACAAAAAAAAAATGAGTTTAACCTTAGTTACTTTTTAAAATGCGAATCTTGAGGATTCGTATTTAATAGAAAAAAATAATATATGCTTACTTCTAAGGAAATAATGCTATTAATCTATACAATTCCTAATTTGTGTAGGTGTCTTTTAACCTGAGATATTTATAGGACAAACGTATGCATCTACATTATAGTAGTTGCCGAGAGGCAGAATCCTGCTCATTGCTTACAATTCTGTTGCTTTTTATAGACTGTAAAGAGGAAGATTGATATAAATATAATAAATGTAGATTTAGTATATTGTGTTTTACCTTTACTAGAGGGTGGTATTGTTATCCGGGCTTTATTTTGGTTAGAAAAGTTGTGTGTTCAGGTAGTCAGTTCTACTTAAGTTGTCTATGATAATTTTCCATCAACAATATTAGTATTATTGAGCTATTTTCTGAAGGTAAGGAGATTAAATAATAAATCACGTATCTATTATATCACTATAATTTAGATGGTTAGTCATAGCGGTGGAAATCATTTAATAGGTATGAAATTTTCAATTTTGATGTTAGACAGTTATTTCTAATGTTAATAATCTGGTATATTAATAAAAAGTTGCTTTAGTTACATATCATTCTATAGGATATATGACCATGATTCCCATTGAGGACACCTAGGGGAAAGGTGTCTATGGGGTTTAAACTGTAAACTCCGGGAGTATCCTAAACTTAAGCGTCAACCCAAGCCCATAATTGAAAAACTATTAGTGGCTGAAGGTAATTATCAGGTAAGGTGAACAAGCCTTAAGATGGTAAAACGAAATTTGGACAATCGCGGAATCTAAGCCAAAATACTAAACAGTATTGCTGTTAACAAAGAGCTAAGGTTTAGCCGGCAGTTTGATCGATTAAGCCAGAATATTCGATTTAAGGGTGTTACTCTAAGGGGTTTCTCGAAAGAAATTAGGGGATTTTTAAAGTTCGGTTTCAATCAGGCAACAGAGGTTTGCAAACGGCTAGCAAATCCCATTAAAACATTCATTTACAAAAATATTTACCCTAATAATTTCTACAGTTACGTGAAACACCCCTAAGTCCTGTCTCAGGTCTTATAGAACCGGTTGGGAAGGGTCATTTTAGTATAATGAGTTAGAGTAGAATAAACCATGTAATTACGGGTCGACGTGTTAATGGAAATTTTAATTAGGTCTACTCAAAAAGACCTCTTAACCTTATTATAATATAACAACTAAGAAATACTTACGTGGGTTGTCGGTTTCTATAGACTATGGCTCCTAACCGGAGTAAGTAACTATACTATGTTCAATTAAGATTTAAATAAACTTATATTTATTTCGAAATTCCGTAATAAACCAAAAAGCGAAGGATTTTATTTATTGTTTAAAACAGCGGGTAGAAAATTGTAAATAAATAAAGCCTTCCATCTTATGTGCGAAGGGTTTAAGTCAAATAGAAATATATGAAGCATCAATGAATTTATGTTATCTTGAACACGTTTAAAAATAGCAGAAGTTTGCTAGGGTATACCTCTGATTGCGAAAGAACTGTTAAAATTTCTGATAAATTTAATTGTTTAGACCCCGATGAATCCAGGATTTAGATAGTTGGCAGGGGAAAACTTATGATCGTTTCGGATGCCATCAGAGAACACCGTAAATTAGGTTATCGAGTAACAATTGAGATTTAGAAATATCTCAACGTGGTAAAGAGTCCTTAGATATAATGGAAGAAAATAAGGGTTACATATTTAGGATCAGGAAATTACAAATACGGAGGGTCAATTCTGCAATTATGTTTTAAACAAATAGTATGACTTGCTGATAATTACGCCCCAATAATAATGTACTGCATTTTTGTAAAAAAATGCTATATGGGTAAAAAACTTTATTGGATTATCTTGCTTGATGTAAAAATTCACCATTTAATAGATTAGCGTGCTCATCTTACGTTGAAGTTAAATCAATTTAAGAAGATAAAATCTAGGTATGAATTTAGGGTAGAGTTTTTAAAGAAATCTACCCCATTGTTTAGTATCAAACCCCAATAAATCAAATGGTTAGAATAAATTTTGATTTAAAAGATAATCAAAGATGTCTTTAGCTATTATAGCTTGTTTACTTTTCTTATGATGATTTACTAGTAACTGGGAAATAATTACCTGTTGATTGTTTGTAGGGTGAGAAAGGGGGGGGGGTTTCGTTATACCTTTTAGTTAGTTTTTGATTACTAGATGTTAGCAGCCTAATTCAAAGTTCTTTAGCGGCATTTTACTAATAGAGTTGGAGATTCGTTTTTTCAACAATAGTATGCTTGTAACATTAGTCTTAGGTATGTTTAGATTAAATTTGTAATTATTCTCAATCACTCCTTTGACACTTAACGAAATGGGTTTAAACTATAATAGGTATAGTTTATGTTAATCGGAGCAATGGCTGATAAAATTTAACGGGTAAGGGTCTCCAATTTGATTACCTGGCGATGGGAAGGACTACGCAGGGTTTCCGCGTTAATGCCCGCTTTGCACAATGGTTACGCACGGTCGTTATTTTTATTAATTCGGGTTCATCTCCTTTAATTTGAATAGCAGTAGTACTGTATCTACTTATGCTTTATGAATTAGGAGACAAAACTACTGTGTTTTAGCTCTCTGTGTAGGATTATTTTTCAACATAGAATAAAAAAAATAATTGCCCTTATTCGACTATGGTGCTCATTGAGGTATGAGGTTATACGCCTATTAGGTGGTTTTTATCTTCTTATAATATTCTATATTCCCATTATAAAATCCGGGACTTTCTACAAAGACTGTTTTCCTTGGGTGCAGGTGCTGTATTACACCGCTGTGGTTGATATCAAGACTTAAGACAATATGGTGAGTTATGTGATTCTTACCTTTTTAACTTTTATACAGGTTATATTAACTTGGTAGGTCGTTAGTCTAGTGGCTTTTACCTTTTATCGACGGGTATTCTTAAGTAAAGATTTCTATTAGAAAATTCTGCTTATGGCTCAATGAATTGCTTTAGTAGTTATAAACGTGTATTTATAGCAGTAATAGGTGGCGATTTTTACCTTACCACTATAATTCAGTAAAGTTATATATTAACCTTTTTGGTTACTAATTCTACATGGACCGGTAAAGTTACTTTTATAAAAAATAATGCCATGAAGGCGACATAATTTCTAAGTTACCTCTAGTATCTTAGCTCCTATTTTCATACATTCGTATTGGTTACTTAATAAAGAATATTTTTTATTGGTTTAGGGTCCTGGATTCTTATGCAGATTACATAGAATTATTATTCACCCCTATGCATGAAATATTAATAACACCAGAGTTTTGACTGTACCCTCTTTGTTTTAAATTTTACCTTTAATATTCACAGTTATTATTTTCAGCTTTAGCTTTTGTATATCCTGAATTTAACCTAAAATGCTTTATCAAATTTTCAAAATTTATCCTAGTTATAGGCGTACTATATATTCTGGTTTTTTTTTCAACCAACAGTTTCTTACTAGAATTCTTTCTAATTAATAAAATTTCTAAGTTAATACAGCGTTTTAGATTAGGAGGTCCAAACAACTAAAAAGTTTAGTAAAGGTAGAATAGAATGGAGTGAGGTTCCTTATGGGCTAATTGGGAGTAAGAGATTAACTATACAATAAGGTAAACGTTTAACTAATTAAAGTAAAAGGAGAGTTGTTAACAGATAGCTCTTTTATATCTTATAATAATTTGTTGTTTACGTAATTCTATATATAACTTTGTGGTCACCCACATTGTTTGGATCTAGTTTAATTCAGTTACTAGTATCTTGTGTATCAGTTTATAAGCCTATCATCAAATTGTATAGTTTTATCTAAGCTGACGGAGGAAAGTGATGGAGTCTATCAAGGTTCAATCAAAAAAAATTGGTCGGTAATAGTTCACGATTATATGAACTAAAACACCTTCCTTTATGTAATAACTTCAATCCAAATAAGGTGGTCTTATAAATAAGGAACTGCTCTCCACGCTTTTGTTATCGTTAAGGACCCGCCCATCATACACAAGCTATAGTGATAAGGCGAACAAGGAGGCTTATTGATAAGGAAAAATAGAAGAAAATGTCCGAATAAGCACGCTAACTTATTATTTCTTACACAAGTTCGGGTGTGCGAGAGATCCCAAGCAACTTGTGGTAAAGATGAGAAAATGGAAGTTATTATCTTCCTTTAGAAAAAGCTAGCTGACAGGAAAGGTAGCAGAAGCTGACCACGCAAAGAAGAGTATCATAAGATCGGGACGCAACTTAAACCTCCATCTAATGGGGGGTCTGAGGGCCGCAATCTCCTCGAAGCCTGGGAACCACATTCTGCACCCTGTCCCGATTCACTCAAGTGGACCCATCAAGCACCCGCTCCTGTATGTTCAACCTCATCAATTCAACTAGCTCCGAATGACTAGGAAGGGGCTTCTGGTTCGCTCCAAGACTCAGATAATGATTTCTGTAAAACCGATAATGATGGATTCTGCTGCTCAAGGGAAATCGGAAAATGAAGATCGAAAAGACAAAAGGTAAAGGGAGTAGAAAAAGGCAGAAATGTTACAAGAATACTGTTATGAATGTTTAAAAGAAATAGGGTAACGGAGTATAATAAAGGAAAGAAATGATTCAAAATGTACTATTAGCTAGGAAGAAGATAAAGGTACAAGGAGCGCAGCAAAGACAAAAAAGTGATTCATGAAACAGATATGATCTAATGTAGAAATAAAATTCATGAAAAATTGAGCTGAGGCTAAAAAAGGTTCATGTATAGATATGTACTTGAAAAGCCAACAGTGTGAAATGCCTGATATATTCGAGTAGTCGGGGGTAGATAAACCTATTATTCCTATCCGACACTTCTATCCATTTTGTACAACTTTAAATTATAAAGTCACTTATGGGTTGGCCACACAGTTGCAGGCTGCGGCACTAGTGCTTTATTAGTTTTACAATGCAAGGGAAATAATTGCAAAAGTTCGCAGTTATAGTATCTATATCTAAGTATATAATTTTATTGAAGTGCATATAGGTATAATTTATTAGATTATGGCGTTTTAGAAAAAAGATATACTTTTGCTTAAGCAGCTATAATACCAGCCCCTAAAATCCAAATAATTAAAAATACCATCCGTAGGCGACAAAGGTGTTGGCGGCCCTCCCGTCAGCATTAAGCACGCGCCCCCTATGAGATATTAAGTTGATAACTTTAGTGTGTACTACTATTTATTCTAAAATAAAGTCATACGGTTTAGCGTTGTGTTATGTATAAGTATATATTAACTTTATTATTTTAAAATAACAAACCTTTCGAGATATTAAAAAGGTTTCTTTCTTAAATATTAGTTAACGTTATATAATCGAAATCCATGTCGCAACCCAACCTAATATAATTATCTCATAATTTTTGACTTCATTACTAGGGCGGATTTGTGTTTCTCAGGTATACAAATATTAAGGTGTAACTTTAGCTAGCATTTCTAACCCTAGGTCATAGCTTTAGGTATTCAATTTCTGTTGGAGCATAATTATGCGTGAACGTATCAAAACGGGTGACTTATTCTTATTTAACCAGGTATTAAGCTTGCAGCATCTCTTTTATCTTAGTGTAATTCTGAACATGTAGGTAGAGGTTTTCTCATACGGCAATCACAAATAGAGGCTCCTAAACATTACGGCTTGAGTAATAGAAGCTATAGATCTTATCCTTATGATAGGTAACAGGTTTCTACGGTTACCTTTAAAGATAGGCCCAAAATGATTTATAATAGTTATAATAGCAAAATAATTAAAAGCATTCAAACAATACAGATATTATTCTGCTGAGATCATATATCCCTAATGCTAGAAAATAAAGAACTTCTTTTAAGATCTAAAAAATATTAAACCTGTATTTATTTATGTTTAATTTAGGTAAGATCCCTGTTCGTAAAAACTATAGCTAAAAAACAAAGAGACTTAGTGGTATTTAATAGAATGGATTTAAATAAAAAAAACTTGAGGTTATTATATAGGGAATCTGCTTCCAGGAATGAAATAAAATCTTAGGTTTCACCAAATCATTTAATCTATCTTAAATGCGTAGTAAAGATCTGAGAAAAATTCATAAAGTTAATAAATTATGGTAATACATAACTTCTTGTAAATTCATTATGGTCTTTAGGAGGTTATTTCTGACAATAGTTATCAAAGAAAATACATAAGGAATTTAGTAACTTAGAGACTTTTATATAAAAGGTCTCTTTTACCTACTTATAGATATTAAAATGAAGCTGGATCTAGTTTTGGTTATAAAATCAGAAGTAACTAAATAAATGAAAGGCTAAAATATAAGTAGAACAACGTAGAAACAAATAGGAGTTTAAAAGAGGGTAAAAAACCCCTTGTTATAAACAATAGAGTCTATGAGACCAATAGCTTTATAGAAAACAGTGTAAATTATACAGAGACAGGGGATTTAAAGGATGAAAAAAGAATTCTTAAATCACGTAGTTGTAAAACCAACTTATAAGTACTAGTTTATGGTGAAGGTTATAGATAAGTTGAAACAGCAGAGCTTAAGTTGTTCAACTTAAGACTATATACAAAAGGAACTTAAAAGTTCTATCTAATTATTAAAAGGAGCTTTTAATGGTTGATAATATAAGATAAATATATAGTTAATACTTTCCGGTGAGTATTAAAGTTTATGGTAATTTATGGGAAAAAAAATAAAAACTTAAAGAGAGTGAACCTGGACACGGGTCAATTGGAAGAAAAATCCTAATAATTTCTTGGCAATCTTAGTGAAAAAACGATTTAAAATTACTAATTTTAGTTAACAAGATCGTCGGGTTCCCCATAGATTCGCCACAGCTGGTAATGTAGTAGCCTGAACCTGATATGCACAGTCGGAAGCTTTTTATCTATAGATTTTTAGACTAAATGTAGTATTCGAACCACGAAAAGATTATTACAAAGACTTTTACAATATTCAGAGTAAGTTTGTATGTTTTACCTACCGGTCAAAATGAAGCCTAGGGGCCAAGTTAAACAACTTAATAAATGCGTATTACCTTGAATAGGCCAGACGTGGTGGAGTCAAAAACGGAAATATACAGTTTTAAGGTAAAATTGCGGTATTTATTGTTGATAATTTTATTAACAGTATTGCCTACAATAGGCGATGTACATAAAACGCTTTAAGAAAAGAATAGTAAAAACCATTTGATAAAAAAGATTTATAAATTAGACTGCTTTCGTCTTTTAAGCTTTTTTAGTAGGGCTTACAAAGAGGAGTCTGGTTTATATA
>JACYFI010001453.1:0-11534 GCA_020975735.1 Ophiocordyceps xuefengensis | reverse complement strand
ATAATTGAAAATATAGTTGTAGGTAAATTCAATTTTTTGTGTGGGTGGAGTCAAAAGTAATTTTTTTTATAAATAAAAGTTTAAATAATACAGGCTAAATAAAAGAAATAAATACTAGGGAGGCGCAACCTTCTGGTGTTGAGGGGCTCCATCAAAAAAAATATCAAGCTCTTCCATTTTCTATTTGCAACATAGTAGCACTAAAAACAGTATAAAAAATGAGCATGTGTAGCTATAATGTTAAAACTTAGGTTGGACAATTTATTAAACTTTGAATGAATTTAGCAGGCAAGGTTGGGCTACTTCTTGTGGAATAGGGGTATGCTGGCAGCCCCCGCAGAACATAGCCCATAATATTTAAAAAGACTTAATAAGAACTATTTTTTATTATAGTAGCGAGCCTTTGCTCGCAATCAAAATACCTAGGGATACGCAAGCTAGCGCTATACCCAAAAGTCAGTATTCCTAGCTTTGCTAACTAGGCACAAAGGGGCGCTATGCCTCATCCTCAAGAGGTGCGAACTAAGATCGTATATACACAGGGATTATACACTAGCCCATTGGCTATGAGACTAAAAATTCTTTATCTAACCAGCAATATGTCTACCTGCTTTATTTAGAAGCAGATTATGAAAAATTCAACTTTTAAGTAAAAGAAAAGCATCTCATTGCCGTATTTTTTGTCATAAGGAACCAGGACTCTACTTACAAGCTAAGTTCTATATTATTTTTTATCCTTCGTAAAATGTAAACTTACAAATGCCGTGAGGTTATATGGGGCTTGCTCTAAGCATCATTCTTAAACTAATTTAACATCTGTTCAGTTAGCTTGATAGTATATCTGTATAGAACCCCTGGCTTAATCAAGGTTGCTACTAGCTATTTTACTTCTACTAATTGTTTGTAAACAAATGTATTAAGATACGCAAGCGGCCACTACACTTACATAGACCTACATACTAAATTAAATTTCATCCCGGAAAAATGATCAGGATAGTCTCCTATTCTTCTAGAGCATACCTTTGTTTAGCATTTTATATCTGGAATCTCTAAATAACGAACTGTTGCATGTTTCACTCCCGCTTGAGATATGAAAAAAGGGTAGGTAAACCATTTCTTTTTGCACAATTTAGAATTAAAAGTATTTATCCTTTATATTAAGTTTTCTGTTATCGTATAATTTTTTTTATAGTATAGCGTCTAAAGTAAACTCTTTTAAACAATAGATTACTACACTCTCCTTAGCACTGTCTTAATAACTGCCTTCACTAATTGTAACATAACCCCCTTTTTTCTTAATTTTCAGCTAAATTTAATTCAGACTTAGTTTTACTGTCATAGGGATCTATTCAAACCTTTCTTATCTTAATTCATGTGTGCAATAAGATCCTTGATTTTTCCTTTTCAATTATAAACATGGGATTAAATTGGGCCTAGTTTCTTTAGGATTATTTTCTCTAAATAGCGAGGACTTTGTGCGAAAAATTTTTTTTTATTCTTCCTACGCGCAGGTTATTTTCTCATAGCATAAAAATGCAGAAAAATAAAAAAGTACTAATCTTATCTTAGTTTTACAGAAAAGGTTTAAACTTTAACGGAATTCAAATATCATAGTACTTTTAGACTCTTCTTTGATGTCTTTAAAATCCCATACCTAAGATTCCTGCGCCAGGGTTAAAATTTATACAGGTTTATGATCTAAATTATTATATTTGTGTTATTTACAGCTATATCTTACTTTATAGTTACCTCTATTCCATACGCATAATAAAATAATCGAAGCTTGCTGGTCTAAACAAGAAAAATATGAGCCTGCGCCTCCATACGTTCAAAATAGAATTAGATATAAGAACTATTATCGGCTAAACAAAAAGGAAAGTATTAAGGGCCATTACCGTAAATCATTACGTTACCTAATATTACGGGTTAACGCTATTATTTATAAGGATTAAATACCACCCTTAATTTTATAATCGAGGCTTCGCTCATAAATTCTCCTATAAAAGATGTTGTAAAATAGAGATGGTTTTTCCACAAATTAACTAAGTCCCAATTTGACTGAACAATAGATTGGTGTTTTAAGTTTAACAGATATTTGAAAGTTATATATTTGTCCTTGTTTTTTTTCTGATATTTTTTTCTAGCTATGCCCTCATACAAGCATAAAAATAAGTCCAAAAACAAATCTCGCAATCTTATTTTGGATCTTGTTCGGAGTCAAAAAGTATTTTAGTTCTGGTAGTAATGGTGGGCAAGGCCAGGATATTTGTCAGAATTAATTTTTACGTGCGTCAAGCTTCCCTCCTTATGAGTACTCACTGAAAGTCGATTTAACGATATATTTAACAAGTAAATGATTAATAGGGTGTAAAAGTGAAACAAGAATGATTAAAACATACTCACTATGTTAAATTAGGACTATTTTCTTTTACTTTTTAGTTACAAACACAGATATATCTCTGAAGGATCCTACTTAAAATAATAATGAGATTTGTGCCCATTTTTTGATGTAGGATTCCTGCTAATCTGGCTATTTATACTCTAATTTAAAATAGGGTTCAGCATAATAGTGTTGTTAGAAATTTCCATATCACTATGAAAAAAGCGCCATACTGTGGCGTCCTAAAATAAGTGTTGAGGGGAAATGCGTATAGATTAACCACCATAAATAAAAGTCCAAAGATTGCGTGTCGTTAGCTAAGGATAAGATCATAATTTAGAACTAACATTTTAGGGAATTAAGAAAATAATAATCACCCTGCAAGAAATTCAAATACGGTCCCATACTTAAAACGTTAGTGGGAAAACCAAAAGTATTTAATGTACCTTAAACTTAATAAAGTATCAAAAACTTATCGTTTTTGAGTTTGCGCTTTCCATCTATGTCAAACATAATGCACCCCTAAAGGGGTGTTAAGGGGGATATGCTGCAGGCTTTCTAAATTTCTCTACAAAGTCGTATACCTCCCGCTGGGGTATGTTTCCTAAATGTAAAGAGGGATAACCACACCGTTAAAATGTATCTTGGTTTTAATAGCTTTTGTCTGCTAATTTCTACGTATTATTGAATTTAAATTATTAATCTCCTGGGTTTTATATATAATTGTTTCTCTAATAGACTTTAATATCTCACTTTTTATCATCAGCATTGTTATAGTTTGTTAGACCCTACCAACAGCCAGAATTTAATTATTTATAAATTGATTTAATTAACTATTAGTTTACATAACAAGTGAATTTAATTTAACCATCTGCACAAAAGCCATTTCTCAACCGTATCATCTATTTGAATATGAAAACTCTGAAAGGAATTGTAATACCTTGCAGAAGAAAAAAATAAATAGTAAGGGTCATCGAGGAATAAAATATAGCAAGCACTTATTCTTTTTTAAACCCAGATACAGGACCTTTTCACGTAACTCTGTTACAGGTCCGGACCCTTTTCACTATCGTTTCTATTCTATCGTCAAATACTTTTTAAATATGAGCCTCCGCAATGCTAGGAGATTACCACAAGCGATTAAGACTAATTGTTTCTTGAATAAGTACAAACCTGTTTGACTCACCAAAAACGGCCGGCCCCGTTACACCCTCGACACCCGCTTCTAAACAGATTTACCATAAAACTTTAAGATGTTGAGGTACACTAGCATAGGTTTGGCAGCTTATGAAATAAAATCTATTTTTTTGGCTAGCATAGCACGAAATAGGTAGCCCCTTATTTTTCAGCCACGCGTTTCCCCTATCCATTATTCCAGGATAAGGATAACTTAACTTTATTTTTGAGACTTAAGGGCTTGTTTTTTTTAAGTTAATTTTTTATTGTATTTATTGATTAAATTTAAGACCTTTTTATACTTCATATATTAATCTGTTCCCAAAGGAAAAATTTAGCATAGATCCAGGGATAAAAATTTTTCTTTACCTTTTTTATATTATTTATAGCTTTGTTTAAAATTTTTTTTTTCCTGATCTGTTAAGCTTGAATTCTCATACTCTACTTTTCTTAATTGATCTTTTAAGATAAAACTTGTCTTTTTCTATAATTATAATTGTTCGTTTTCATTACTCTGCCAACGCAATAGATTTTTGCGTGGCGTGAAGGTCAGAACGCATCAATATTTTAAAAATCTTTGTATTGGAAATTTATTAAAAAGTTGCATTTTACGTAATTTTTTTGTTTCATCTTGAAGCTTTTTTTTTTTTATCTCTTTAAGTCTTTGGTCAAAAATAGGATCTTGTTCTTTTTTAGGTTTTTTTAGGGGGGTTTTTTATTTGAGAAAAACCTTCTTTATATTAATTCATATTTTAGAACCTTTCTTTATCAATGAATATCCTCAACTTAAAATGAATAAAAATTCATTAGGTAAAAAAAAAGATTACTAATATAGTTAGCAATATATAAATAAAATAGCCCAATAATAAATATTTAAAGAATAATATAATTAAAAAGGATTTTCTGAATACCTTTTATTTTTATAAAAATTCTGAGTTATAATAATTAACACAATTATTAATAGGCGATTAGTCAAAAAATTTATTATAGATATATTAAATAATAAGCTATCACTAACTAAACCTTACTTATAAGGTATAAAAAAATACTACCTAATAATAACAGAAAATTTAAAGGACTTATTTTGTAATTTTTATTTTACTGATTCCTGCGAGCTGCGGAGGGGTGCTTTCACTAAGGGGTTGCTTCGCGAGGCAAATTGTAAAATGACCGGCGGCAGGCACATATAATTATAAATCTTAAAAATTTCCTTTGTCTTACGGAGTCGAAGTCAAGCGTAAAATTTCATTTTTGTAACATATTTTCCATATTTGCTGTCCAGAAGGTCCCAGCTAGGCTGCGCTACAAAGAAAAAAATTATAGCAGCAATAATTTATACTTAGTATGTGTAAATCTATATCAATAAGTGGCAAGTTTTGCAAGCGAAGAAAAGGATAAAAACAGAGCTTTAGCAATTTAAAAAAAACATAGCACAGGGACTTGATAAAATATAATATTCTCTGATAATCATTAATATATGAGGCAATTGACCCCTTTTTTATTGCTATCTCTTCATTAAGAGCCTCCTGCAGGTGAAACAGTAGTATATTTGAATAAAAAAACCTCTAGCTTCAAAAGGTTTTCTGGTATTGAATCACTTTTAAACAAAAAATCTGAATAATTTTATATTCAGATAAGTATCAAAATTTGAATTCTTTATTAACCACGGATAGAATAAAAATTTTTTTATTAAAACCCTTAACCTAATAAAACTTATAATCGAGTATTATCTATTACTATAAAATACTCATACAAACATGTCATAGGGCTTTAACGATTGAAACTATAAAAGTTATATATTTCGAGATTTCTAACTAATTTTGGTGTATATGTTTCATAGGGTATTAAATCATTAAAGGATAAGTTAGGGATGGTAAATTTTTTATGCTTAACTTGTAGGATTCATTTCAATTTCATTACAAATTAAATTTAAAACGATAGCAAACCTTTTGCATCAATTAATCTGAAAAATAACAATACATTAACTTTAATATTATATCAGGGTTTAACATGAAAACGATGTATATTAAACAAAGCTTTTCTAAACTTATCACACTTAATTTAATTTATAACCATTATATGTGAGTAACTAAAATAAATCCATAATTGATTTTCATTAGATACGATAACAGTAAGGAATAAATTTATATCTTTATGATGATTTTTTTACCACATGTACAAGTTTTGTTTGACATACGTGTTTAAAATTCTTATGATCTCTTTATCAAATTGCCTTGTCGGAATCTATTTATACTAAAATTTTTTTAGAAAGCAAGAATGTTCCTAAATCAAAATTTCCTTTTCCATTCTATTAATTCCGCTAATCAGGAGAAAGAAATTAGTATAGTTGGTTATCTTATTATTAGGTATTAGAAAAATACCCGTTTTTGCGGTTCGGGTTCAGCGCGAGCTTTATTTTGTTCCTTGTGTATGTCCGCTTCAGCTGGTTCACGGTAACTGTAATTTATTATTTATACAATTAATAAAAAAATGCAAGAAGAAAGTATAGTAAGGAAAAGCGAATAAATGATGACGTATAGTCCTGAAGATCTTTATAGTTTTCTGGCTGATTGTATTAGCAAATCAAGTTATTTTTAGTATAGATAGAGGTATATTGTTTACTTTCAACTCTTTTAATTAGGAAGGATTAAACGCTTCCACTTAGATCTAGTAAAATAGTAGCATATTATATATAATATGTAAATAATTAACTTGATTAAATAAAGGTTTCCACATTAGTCAATTGCAGATAAATGAAATTACTCAGGCCCCATTTAGTCACTACGATAGTAAGCAGTTAAGTTGGCTCTAATATATTATCATACACACTGCTCAACCCATGGATGGACTATAACTTTATCTAATGGATTAACTTAAATAAACCATTCCGATTGTCCACGTTTAGTCGTCACGGATTCTCTACTCGATAATACATGTGAAATTAAGTTTACTTTGTTCCACTGGTAATTTACCTTAAAGGGGTAGGGGTACATTTTATCAGTACCCGCTTTCTTTTCCGCATTAAGAAATCTTATAAGGCTTAACCTTAGCAAAATTAATATAATAATTTTACCCGAAAAAACGTAATGGGATTTTTCAGGTGTGACAAATCGACCACACGCCTTACAAGAATTTTTTTGAATTTCTTCATAAAGACTCGACTTTTCATCCTAACAAGGAAGTTGTAAATGTGGCCAACGTATTTTAACTACTGCCCTTCTTTATATACTTCTATAAGCAATAGAGTTACATATAAAGGGTTAAGAACCTTATTTGATACTTCAAAAATAACTGGTTTAATATAACATTAAATAACGTCGTAATTTTGGTCCTATTTGAGAAAGAATTTGCTTTCGATCTAGGAATAGAAAACAATCCCTCGCTTCTATAAATAACCAATAATACCAGCTTTAAAGGTAAGTTAGGCTGCATTTAAAATTGAGCATTTATAATAGCATAATCTGCTCTTTTAACTTAGTATCTCTTGTGGATAAGTATTATTTCTTACTGAAGTTTTAGATTAATCATTGTTTTTAAATAATTGGCAAAGTTGACAGATTTTTTTTAAGTTAAAGAGGATAATATCAAAATATTTTTTATATTCAATAATTTCTTCCTTTTTAATTTATCAACTCAATAACATCAGGCTCTTTTTCCAGTAATCTTAACAAAGTCCCACCGACTACAATTTGATCCAACGCAGCATTATTATATTAGATTAAAGTAGAATAATTAATAACTAGGTCCTTATCGCAGACTTGTTTACTAAATGGGTTAACTGAATACTACGTCACCGTCCCATTAGCCTAGTCAAACTTTTTATAATATTTTATAAGTTTATTGTTTAATCACATAAATCATGTATTATCTGCATTTTATTTAAACACTAAGACTAGATTTTATAGCTTATCTGTCTTATCATAAACAAATTATGGGTATATTAATCCTAAAATTCAACTCCTGTATCGTGGAAGCATATCTCGTGCATGCTTAGCTTAACCTAACCCACTTTACGAAAATAAATATAAATTAATTTATCTTTCCCCATAACTAAATAAATAATTTTTTGTATATTTTTTATTCTAATGCAGGCTTTCTTTATGGTATTGTTGATTTAAAGTTAAGTATTTAGCTACTGCTGTTATCTCCATCGTGCTTGTTATAAAGTTATTTCCGCAATCGAAACGAATATCGCCTTTTTAACAGTGCTATTTGGTTTACATGAACTTTATATATTTTTTGACAATTTATTAGAATTTCAGTCTTTTCTATTAGTTAATCGTCCATTATTATTCGTGATATAGCTCAATACCCATTTCACCTAAAAATAATTTATTTTCTTTTTTAATCCATCTACTAATGTACGCCGTATTAGATTTTATTTATATTTGCGGATAAAGTTAGTAAAGATGGAAATATTACTAAACTCTCTATAGTGAAATACTTTACATGATTCTGGATATGCAGAACTGAGCTTCTATCATTCTTCTCTTACCCTGAAAGAATGTTTTTTTTTGCGAAGCGTAAAAAAGGATTATCTCTCCCTGTTAACGGTTCTAACATTAACCTTTAAAGTCACTGTAAGAGTGTTGTTTTATTTTTAGTTAAACAGAGTATCGCTTTTTTAAGGTTTCTTCCTGTTATGTACATAACCAGTCGAGGAATAACCTTTGGTTTCAGTACATTTATGTGAAGGGGAACTACATTTGTTGTACTTATTAGAAAAGTTCCCCTATTAGTTAAGTTTTTAATATCTACATATTGTAATATCAAAGTGAGAACTATCTTGTATCTATTTAGTAAAGTTTCTATTATGGCGATATTTAGAGCTTATGTCTACTAATTTAAAAAGGAGGTATTAAATAGTATTTCAATTCTATACGCAAATGTAATAGACTTCTATTATACGTGTTTATTTATATTATTTAATTAAACAAATATCACCTGTTTTATCTTTTCTTGTTGTAATTTAAAAGCTCTGACCTTTTCCAAAAATTACTAATAAATTATTTATAAGGTGTTAAAACTGAATTTCAGGCGCAAGCTTCTCTTTTTTTGGCGTGAAATGGTTGACTTTGTACTAACTTTTCTGTAACTGTTACATGTAATTTATATTTTATTTCATGACTATTCTTCATTACTATAAATATATTACTTTTCTTAAATGGATTACGGTGTAGTTTAAGGATACCTACTAAGAAAATTTCATCTGTTGGTTTCCTGCTGGAATTGTTCTAAATTGACCATATTTGTCACTTTTAGTTCGTTAAGATAAATAGTAAAGCAATTTGTAAATTTTCCAGATTATAGTATCCTTATAAATGGGAGAGCTAAGTGGGGATTAATTTAACCCCTCCGAATTGTAAAACATAAAAGACCCGAGACCTATAGAATAATAACATCTGAGGTGCAAATTTAATAACCCACCGGTAGCACGGAGCTAACCAAGAAAAATTTTATCCCTGAGGAAATGCAATAATTTAATGGTGCAGCTGTAAAATTAAGCTTTAGTCCCCAAAGGGACAGTATTCAATAAGTTTAATCAAATGGAGATAGCCACCCTAACATCAGGGTAGCTTTATCAGAAACCAAAGCCCCATGGACCCTTATGTTCATAATAATGTTTTGAAAACCAGTGCTTTTGTTTTATGTTAATAATGCTTCTTATTCCTTGATGGTTAACCCTAAATCCCTTCCTGTCTTTCTGTACCTCTAAGTGGAAACATGCTAACATGGTACCGTTTAGGCCAGCTGATTCCGAATCTAGTCTAAAAAATATGTATATGCTTACCTCAAGGATAAAGCTAGGGGGAAAAGCAAGGGATCGCCTAAAGCTACCCCTACAGTTAAGGAAGCTATGATTTTTAATGGTTTGCTTGCTATATCTTTGTTTCTGTGTATTTATTTTATGTTTTAGTCTATTTGTTTCAGGTCCCTGTGTTATTTTATTTAGCCAGCTAACGTCAGCTTGCACTATAAAAAAATAAAGGGAACCGCCTACTATGTAAATGTGTTATGTTCTCCCCCGTTCTTCTTCAAGATGAAGCTTTGCACCCTTGATTTATGGAAAATCAAAACACTAAAAAGCGGAGCTTGCATGCTTTATTTGCTTGCCACCAGAAGATATCGGAGTGCGGAGTTACACGCTGGCTACGCTCTATTTTTCGTGCGCCGTTGTGGTATGTTGTTACTGGGCCGCTAGAATATAACAGTAAATAAAAATTCCGAAACAGCAAGTTGGAGCATCAGAAAGTTTCTTATTTTTTTGCTATTCCTGTAATTAAATTTTCTTGCGGACCTTGTTCTCTTGGAAAGATCCTCTAGTTGGCAAAATACCTTATATTTTTTTAATACTTTTACTTTTGTAAATGCCTTACCTTCTTCTAAATCATTCTATATACTTTTTCTAACTTTTAACCAAAATTACTCATTTTCAACCAAAAACTATGATCAATTAATCGAAGAACTTTATTAACGAGCTGTTTGGATGATAAAAATCTGGAGCTCTTATAAGACCATGTACCTGCGCTATCTTGAGTAATACACCCGTTTTAAATGGATTAATGGTAATAGTTCTATAGTAATGCTTTCCTTTTGTTTTATAGAATACTCTAATCTGACCGCTATCCCCTTATTTATCCTCTTGGGGATTGTTGACAACATTATATAGAAACACACCAATGCGCTTGATAAAGCCCAGCTAGATCAAAAAATATCTCAGATATTTTTTTAAAGGGGTAAATTCTACATCATATCAATATTTACGTTAATTAAGGCCGAATCAGTGATTTATTTTAGATTCGTTAGACAAAATTTACCATTTATTAAAGACTATATAAAAACAACCTTGTTTAATTCTGTACAAATCTATTTTAACTCCTACTTGATCTTCAATTTCATCTATACGACCATACCTATTTGCTTTTCTAAGATATAATGTGCTAAAATTGTATTTCAGCTATTGTTGAAAAAACAATCTGAGCAATTACTTTACAACCAAAATCAACCATTTGCCTTTCCTATCAACCCACTGTGAGGTATAGATAACCCCAATTCTTATCTGTTAAGATTGGGTTTCTATATTTCAGATACAATGATCAGGAAATTCAAGGTAAAGTTTAGTAATTTTATCCATTAGTCATTTTTAGTTTATGCCTAAGGCTATTTTTACGATTAGCAAAGTATTACTTTGGCTGATTATCCTGAAAAATAAAAGATTGATTTCTTTATTAACGGTAAACACGAGTGGCCTAGTTGTTACAGAAGTTTCCACACTTGCAAGATTTTTATTAACGATGACACCTGTGTTTATCCACGTCCGTCCTACAGTAATACTAGTGTGGATGCAACTTCAACCGATAAGAATCCTAAATATTCCCTAATAGAACATCTATAAGCGCGTAAAACCATTTACCTATGTCAACAAATTTAGGGTTTTACTGAGCTAGCTGATATTGTTGCTACTAATTATACGAAACACTGGTTATATAATTAAAAATTATAAACCTCGGGATGACCGAAGAATCCATACTTCCTATTTTAACTATTATGTTATGCATGCTGTTTGTATGATCGTCTACAATAGCCAAGCTCATGCATTAATAATTAGAAGTTATTCGCTGTACATGAAGAACATTTGCAGCCCACCACCGGGAACGCAGTCTTAAGCGATCACTTTAAATATACCCGCGTCTTTAAAGATAAATTAATTGGCGTTACTAAACCAGTGTTGCTAACATTTGTTCTAACTTTTTCTTTTAAGAGGTTACAAGTAGTAGTAATTGAATTTTAACATAAATCTAGTAATAGATGGGCTTTGCTATATTTTTTCTGTGTGAAGCAACGCCTCCGTACCCTACACAAAAAATGATCCCGCAGCCCTTCATTAATTTTTTATTTAAGTGTCTTAGTATAATTTTTACATCTGCCCTCAATAAAATTAAAGCTCGCACTAAACCTTGACTTTTTTTTCCCTATT
>JACYFI010001452.1:0-11276 GCA_020975735.1 Ophiocordyceps xuefengensis | reverse complement strand
AATCTAAATATGAGCCCTTGGCCTATTTTATACTAGTTTTGAAGGCAGCTTAAATATCAGAGTGGGGATATCGGAATTTTTAAATTCTGTTTAGTGAAGAGCTAAATATCGGAATAGTCTTACGAAAATGTAAAAAATTTGTTTTGTAGCAGTGATCAACATACATCTTCCCAATGTAAGTGACTATTTTGTTTATAAGTTAAACTGATAATAACACTACTTTAAATGTACTCCTCAAAATTATTCTTTTAAATTTTCCAATGAACATAAACCAAGAAGAAGACTGACCAACAAGAAACGAAAGAATATCCCTGAAATTTAAGGTCTGAAAATATCTCTGGTATTGGAAAGATGAATTTAATTCCCACTAAACGCTAAAGATATAGAACTTTATACTTTATATATTTGCTTTAATTTATCGGATTATTAGGTTACCCAAGCTTTTCATTCTAATGAAGATTAGACTTAGTGGACCAGGGGTTCAATTTCATATCTAATAAACCAGTTGTAAATAGTAGTCCTGTAACCCGCTCCACCCACCTTTTTGGATGATTTTCTCTTAATAGTTATGCCAGCCTTAAATAGGTGGATTTGTAATTTCCACTTATTGCCCTTTACCAGGGGTCGGGGGTCCCTATATGGCAAACAAAACATAAGGGCTTTTGGGAATAAAAAGCAATAAATATAATAGTGAAAAGGTCTCCTTATGGAGCTTTCATTTTGACTACTAAAAGAAAAACAAGAGCGAAAAAGATAAACAAGCAGCAAAAGCCTTAGTATCCCTGACTCTGAATCCGAAGGTTTATGGAAAGGTCAACGTAATAGGAATGAAAAAAATGTGCCTTCCTAGCTTGCGACTTTTTACGGGGAATGGCATCTACTGAACAATAAACTTTTTTCCTTTAGATTTTTACAGATCATTTGAGGGCAAATAGGTAATCTTAAGAATGGTTATAACGTTAGATTTGATAGTTTACAATCCTACGTTAACTATAATTTTTAGCTCACAATAATAAAACCATAACTTTAATAAATTCTTGTTTTCTGCCCTTTATTTTTCTACTGCCTGAAGGCTTAACTGAGAAAAAATGCAAGCTCTATTGATAATTATTAAAGATGTTTGAATTAACGATTACCTACAGAATCAGATTAAAATAAGTTTCGTTATTTTCGAAAAATGGTAAAATAAAAAAAACTCAAAACATTTTTCGAATGTTCTATCAAAGGATTATAATGAATTGAAGGAATAGTCCGTGTATATAGAACATAGATAAATATCCTACCTTAGACCAGAATTCTTAGTAAATGAACATGCTGATTAACACAATTTTA
The DNA here is from genome assembly GCA_020975735.1 of Ophiocordyceps xuefengensis. Lineage (NCBI taxonomy): Eukaryota > Fungi > Ascomycota > Sordariomycetes > Hypocreales > Ophiocordycipitaceae > Ophiocordyceps > Ophiocordyceps xuefengensis. The sequence goes on along the minus strand of JACYFI010001452.1, from coordinate 9,944 downwards.
TGATCTTAAAAGAAATTTTTATTTACGACAAATTGATACTAAATCTATTGCATAGATTAGCAATAGAACTACCTAAGAGTAGATAATTTATCCTTGTAAATTGAACTTAAGAGGTTTTTAAATAATATTCTAGTTTAAATTATGGGTGGAAAATAACAAGCTAGAACCACAAAAATCTAAAAGGTAAACAGTTTTACTCTTATTGATTATGAGGATAACCACTTCTAATGGTAGAAGATGAATTATAAATATATCTAGATAAGGATTATCTTTATTGGGATATAAATATTGAGATTATAATGGGATGAGAAGAATATTGTAAAAAAAAAACTTTCGGTAGCTTGCGCTTGCATGCAGCAAAAAAAATAGAACTAAAAATAATTGCGCTAAATAATAGGCTATAGAATAGTCAAAAAGAACCTTGTTTCAATTGGGAGGCTTAATAATTAATTTATAGCTGTAGGGGTATTAGTCAGGCTTGCCTATTTAGGTTTTTAAAGGAAATGCCGTTAAAAAAGTGTAAAATTTTTTAGTTATACTTCGCTATATTGATGAACATCCTACTGCTTGGCAAGCTTTATGCTAATAAAAAAAATAGCGTAGTGAAAATTAATATAGACCTTTTTTGAATTTTCTTTAAAAGATCCCTAGAAATGTAGTTATAGTAGTTGAAACTATATTAGTTATGGAAACAGATATTGCAGGAAAACCCAAAGATTTTAGCGTATTAAAATCTGGGGATACCTCAGAGACCTACACGCGACGCCCTCCCCTATGGGGGTTAAAGACGTTTAGTCCGTTTAGTAGGTTAAACTACTAGTTTTTACTTCGGCAAGCATTCCTCTAGGCTATACAATACCAATTTTGTTGATTATTACCTCTCTAGGTTTAGCCCTACTTAATTTTCCTTCCGCTGTATAAGAAGGGTGGAGCAGGGACAGGTTCACCTTTATCTCTCTTCAGAGATTCCCAAAATTCATAGCGGACCCCTAGTTAGGTCCTTGCTATATTTGCTTACATCTGCCAGTTGTAAGTAGTTTTGATTATGGGTAGCAATAAATTCAATAACCTCTATAAGCTTAAATAGGAACCCCACCGGGGTAGTAAGGAAACTACACGTAAATTACTTTACTTTGGATGAGCTGTTAAGTTATTACAAGCTATTTTAATTGTTATTATCATTACCCCTGAGGTTTTGGCTGGTCAAATACTGCCGCTCTAAATGTCTGGGCCAATTGCTGCAAAAGATATATAATGTATTTATTATTCTTCTATCAGCAGTTTCAAAATAAATTTCTGAAATTTTATTAAAAAAATCTTCAGAAATAGCTCTATGCCAAATTTAAATATGTTTAATAAGTTTTATTGAAATATAGAGAGTAGATTAATTTTCTACCTCCCTTTTACGTTTTCTATGATAAGTAAATAATTTGATTAAAATTTGCTTCCATAACTTAGCAAGGTGAATTGAGGGAGTTGTACCCAGAAATTGTGCCTAAAACAGAAAGAATCACCCAAAGGTCAATTATATTATCCTTCAATAAAATAGTAATTTAGATCTAGGGACGATCCTTATTACTTTAAATGTTGCATCTAAATTAGGCCATGGATCTATTTCGCCAGAGAAAAGTGATGCTAATGGCTTATGTTATTACAAAACAAATCTGAGTGTGGTATATTTTTCCTTGAACTCATGTTATAAGGTTACTTTAAAATCTCTAAATTTAAGCTTTACATACTAATAGATCTGATAACTCAAAACTGATTTAAATATAGAAAAAAAAAAAGTAAAAGTTTATAAAGTAAAACTAAATTTAATTAGTTAGATTGGAGGGTGTTATAGATGCGGAACGGGCATTTGTTTCCATAAGAAAACTATTTGGTATAGTAAGATATCCTAAAATAGAATGTAAATTTTGGAATTTTCAAAGACAAACGATACTAATAAATGAGAAATTCTGGAACATTTGAGTCTAATCGCGGTATCATTTCTTATCCACAGTAAAAAATACATTAGAATGAATAAACCCACCAAACCTGAATACGAGTTGAAAATACTATTATATTAAGTTAACTTCAATATTTAATTGAATATATTTAGGAAATACCCTTTATATTTCTAAGTAAATATTAAATTATAAAATGAAGAAAAGTGGCGGTGTCAAGTATTTGTGAATTAACAAGCATTACGGAACCTGAATCTATAAACTTATAGTCGAAATTAGAAATCTCAGATGAATAAAATTTAGATAGAACAGAACTTTAATTAGATCCATTTAAAAATTTTTATAACTTAATAAATACATAAGTTCCTAAACAATTGGTCACCATTAATTAAAGTTCTATTTAAACTCTTTTGTTTAAAGGTTTATTTACCCATGAGACTGGTCTAGGTAGACAAAATTGATTTTTGGGTAATACAATGATATTTTAACAGATAGAAAACTTCATATACTTCCTTTCTTGTAAGGTAGCTGGTGGGTGGTGATGCTATATTTATTCTCAAGCATCTTTTTCTTCAAGTATTATGTTAATTCGTAAAAAAATACATAAAAGTCTCTCATACTTTTTGTTGTTTTGTTTTTCTCAGCAGCGACAAACCCATCCTTACAAGTAAAAAAAAAATTAAGCTAGATTTATTGCACCATGAATTGCATGTCCATTTGGTCTTAGGCTTAGAGCTAGCGCCTAAGCTCAAATCTAAAGTTACCAGATGATAATATTTATGTTAGAATGTTAATAATTATTTTTTTATTTAACTGACATTTTGTTAAACGTATATTTTCTAGTATTAGCTTTATTTTGTATGTTTTCAGGGCTTATAGTTATCTTGAACAGAAAGCAGCTAAAGGGATGAGGCTATTTTTTCCGTGGTGGGTGCGGTCGGGAGCGGTCCCCCTGCCAAGAAAATAATACTCCTAGAGCTACCTACAAAAAATATTATATATTTTTTTATTTTAAATGTTAATCCTTTTTTAGTTTTTTATTGTAATAACATATCTGTCTATGTCTAGATTGAAGAAACTGGCTAAAAAAATTAGGAGGGTTAGGTTAATAATTAGGGTGTGAATATTCACAATCCCTAATATAATTTTGCTGATTGTTTTCAAAAAAAGTACTAACTAAATATAGGTTTTAGCTGGGAACGTAGGGAGTAAGTTATAAAGCAAACTTAAATTGTTAAATAAAACACTTCCGTTACCTCCCCTTTAGCCCTAAATTAGGTTTAAGCGCAGGCATAGGAGGTTAGCGGGAGGGATTTTATAGTTACAGCGTTAAATACTATCAATAATCTACAGATAAGAAGATTAAATTCCACTACCTATTCTAATAGGTGGTCTTAATAAACCAATCACCTAAATGATTGGAATATAATGGACCTACGTAGTTCTTTCTCAATCCACCGCACTAGATATTAATACCAGTGATGATGTGATTAGAGCTAAATTACTGACAACATATTTGTAATATTAATATATATTGTGAGCTCATATAGTTTAATGTTTAGCAAATATGATTCCGTAGAAAAATGTGGTTATAAAGATTAACATATATGAAAAATATATTTGTTGACATGTGGTTTTCATTCTTCTATATAGCTTTAAAAAGCCCTTTACTTAATAGTAAAATCCATAATTCTTTTGTATTGTATTAGTTTTAATTTTTTAATTGCTAGCTAGTATATCCCGGTCTATTATATTAGGGAATTTTTTCTACATAATCACCGATAATTGTAGTTACAATTGTTATAAGGGCATCTAAATCTTACAATAATTCTTAAAATTATAATAATAACAGGCGGCATGTTTCACATCCGTTCCACTGCAGCTAAAATCTTAAAAAAAATTACTTGTGATGAATTAGGGAGAGAGAGTCAATTAAATGAAATTTTGATTACGACTAAAATAGGGGGAAAAAAAGTCAAGGTTAGTGCAAGCTATAAATTTATGGAGGGCAGATATGTAAAAATTATATAAGACCTCGAATTAAAAAAATATTGAGGGCTGCCCTGATTTTTTTTGTTGGTAGATACGGGAGCGTGCCTTTACCAAAGAAAAAATTATAGCCTAACAGCCCATAATTACCCTTAGGATTTGTTAATTACTTTTTAATTTACTACTACTTCGTAACCTTAAAAAAGAAAAAGTTAGTAAAAATCGTTAGCAACACTGGGGTAAAACGGTCAACTAATTTATCGTTTCAAAGCCGTCGGGTTATTTAAGTGATTCCCTTACAGAGTGCTTTCACCGGTGGGTGCTTAAATGCTGCTCAATGTACGAGTCGAATAAGCGTCATTATTAAGTGCCATGAGCTTTGCTAATTTAGGCGATCATAAACACACCATGGCATAAACTAAACGTTACAGTTAGAAGGTATTGATAATTCTTCGGTCATCCTCGAGGTTTATCTTTTAATTATACCAAAGGTTTTTCGGACTATAATTGTACAACAAAATATCAGCTAGCTCTAGTAAACCTATTATTTGGTTACATTAGGTAATGGTTACGCTTAGAAAATGGTTCTATAGGATATAATAGAGATTTTTATCCGTTTGAGGCACCAACATGTATACTGTAGGACTGACCGTGATAAACTACAAAGGAGTGGTTCACAGGTAAAAATTCTTGCTTAAGTGCTGGATCTATCTTCTGATATAAATTAGTCCACTTGGTGTTTTACGTTAGGACAATTCCTAGATATTATTTTCAGGAAAATCAGGCATAGGACCTTTGCTATTCTGTACAATGAGCTAGGGGCCAATAACTTAATAATAATATGGATTTTAAAACTTTATAATTTACCCTTGAATTTTTGCTGATAATTAATCTAAAATATAGAACCAATCTTACAGGATAAGGAAAAGTTTTGGGATTATTTCCCTTGCCGGATTTATAATAGAAGGTAATGCTTGATTGGATGTAAAAGAATTCTCAGATGGTTTTCAACAATCTGAAAATCAAACTTAGCACATATATCTAGAAAACAAAAATTTAGGTATGGTCGATAGATAAAATTGGAGAAGAATTAAAAAAGGATAAATAAACTTGTAAGAATACAACAAGGTTTTTTGTATTATATTATTTTATTATAATGGTAAATTGTAACTGAATCTAGCTTATATACAATGATTCGGCTTAATTACAGTAATATTCCGGAAGATAGAATTTTTAACCACCTTTAAAAAGATTATCTTGAGTAATTTTTTGATTGCTGGAGTTAGTCAAGCTGCTTGCGGTTGCTTCTATTATTAATGTTTGGTCTAAAGCCCAAAGATGAGAGAAATAAGGGGCATAGGTCGAAGGATTAGAGTAGGTGTCTTTAAAACCAGAAAAGGATAAAATTACCCTAAAGAACTTAACACATTTCCCATTTTAAAAACGGGTGATATATCGAAGAAGCTCAGGACATGGTCTTTATAAAAAGCCTCCGATTTTATAGTCACCCAAAAGCTTGTTTAAATTAAGTTACTCGGATAATATCATGTTTTGTGTGAAAATATGTTAAATTTTATTTAAAGTTAGAAAAGTATATTGAAATAATAGAAAGTGTAAAGCATTTACAAAGTAAAGGTTATAAGAAAAAAATTAAAAAGCTAAATTCAACTTAAAGAATCTTTCAGAGACAAGTAGCAAAGCAATTTAGAATACAGATAACTTAGAAAAAAAAAATAAGAAACTTTTCTTGATGCTCACCCTTGCTCTTTCCCTGAATTTTATTTACTGCTTTATTAGCCGATGCAATAAACAATTACCACAACGGCCACTAAAAAAATAAAAAGCCTAGCCAGCGTGTACTCCGTGCTCTCCGATTTCCTTTCATGCACGCATAAGAAGTTTTGCATGGCTCCGCTTCGTTTAGCTTTTCATTTTCCATAGTCCAGAGGGTGCAAGCGTATCTTTGAAAGAGGATCGGGGGGCAACATAAGCACCGATTTAGCTTAGTAGGGGATTCCTTTTTTTTTTTAATAGTGCAGCTAATGTTAGCTGGCTAAAAAAGAATATACAAGGCACCTGCAAACACAAAGACTAAAACATAAATAAAACGACAAAAAAAAATATAGCCAGCGACGCATTAAATATAGTACCCCTTTAACCTTAGATGGGTATTTAGCGACTTCCCCCTTGCTTTCACCCTAGCTTTTATCCTGAGGGTATTGATATACAATAATTTTTAAGCGTTCTAGGTTCAGGACTCCGATGCCCCTCAAAACATAAGCAGGTTACATCGTTCACTTTTAGGGCACGGAGAAGATAAGGAGGGAAATGTTAGGGTTCAACCATCAGGAATTAGAGAGCATCTAATTACATAGAAGCGACATTGGTTTTTCAAAACATTATATGGTAAATTAGGGTATGGGTCTTGTGTTTCTGATAAAAAGCTATACCCTGATAGTTCAGTGTAGCCTATTCTTTATTAACTAGGTTAACTGTCTTTTTGAACTAGAGCTTTTTTACGGCTGCAACATTTATTATTGCAGATTTTCCACAAGGGGGGTATAACAATTTCTTCCTTTGGCTTTAGCTACGGCTACGGTGGGCTATTAAAATGACCTTCCATTTATTTTCATTAAGGTTTCGGTCTTTTTGTTTTACAATCGGACGGTTAATCTAATCGCACCTTAAAGCTTCCCTTTCAAGATTAATATATGTGGAAAATTCTAAACAATTGCATTTACTAATATCCCTTACGAAAAAGGTGGACAATATCGAAAATTTGCGACACAATTCAGCCAGGGAAACGAACCAAGTGAATTTCTTTAGTAGGAGATCTATTTAAGAACTACTACGGTAATCATGTAAAAAGTAATATATTTACCTCAGTAAATGTAGATTATAGTCCATGAAATAAAATAGAAATTCAATTAACAGTTTAACAGAAAAATTAGGTCAGAAGTCTAACTCTAAACGATCAAAAAAGAGAGCTGCGCCCTAAATAGTTTAAACCATAAATATTTAATGTAAATTTTGGGAAAAATAATGAGCTTTTAATATTTAAACAAGAAAAAGTATAGTCCAGGTGTATTATTGGGTTAATAACAATATATAATAAACACGTATACCATACGAAGTGCAGTACATTTAGCAATAGAATGAAAACTGAAACTTAAATACTTCTTACTGTTCCAAATTAGTAGAACAAAACTTGAATATTGCTTATAATAAAAAAGCTTTTACGTAAATACGAATAAATAAAGATAATTCCTCACTTGAATTATTAACAATACTAGATATTAAAACTTAAACCTTAATAGAGAACTTTCTGTATATCACAATTTGTAGTTCCTTACTATAATGAACCGAATAAGGGTATTTTCGACGGGTTATTTACAGACAGAAAAGAAACTAAAACTGTTAATCTCTTTTAGCTAAAAATAGGTACACTCTTGTTTACAAACTTAAAGGTCTAATACGTTAGACGTTTAACAGGGAAGTGAATTATCCTTTTTTATGCTCCTAAAATACCTTTTTAGGAGAGTTAAGGGCATGAATGGATGAAAGCCTAGTTTCTGCATACAGTCCAGTTATAATTGTATAATAATTCTTCATAGACAGAGTTATTAGTAACTATTTCCCATTTTTTACCTGAACTTTATCCGAAATTACATGTAAATCTTATCACCGCTAGTTAGTAGATGTGATAAAGGAAAATTAAAATTTTAGAGGTGAATGGTTTTATGAAGCTATTATCCCGAATAAATATAGAGATCTACTATACTAAAAGCTGAAATTCTAAAAATTTAAAAAAATGATAGGAATACATTAAACATAAAATAACCTGATAAAAAAAGGCCCATATCGTTTAGTTGCGATATAAACTGTTATAAGTATGGTACGATGGAGCTAACAGCATGCGGCCTAAATACATTAAACTTAAACAACATACACATTTAAAGAAAAAGTGCATTAAATTAAAGAAGATTATACAAAAATTATTTTATTTAAGTTATGATGATTAAACTTATTATATTTATTTCGTAAAGTGGATTGTGTTAGCTAATTGCTATCTCTGAATTATAGCATTTCACGATACAGTTTTGAATTTAAGAATTAAGTATCCATTATGTCTATGTTATGAATCAAGACAGTGAGCCCAAATTCTAGTCTTACGTGTAATAATTGCAAAGTTATAATGATTTAATGTGATAACAAATTAAACTAAAACACAATATTATAAAATATGTTTGTAGTAGGGCTAAAATGAGGGTACATAGTATTCAGTGAAGACCATTTAACGTAAACAGTCCTTTAACATGACAACTAGTTATAAAATTATCTACCTTAAGACATGTATAATATGCTGGTTTTGCGATGCTAAAATAGTAGGTGGAACTGGTCCAAGATTCCGGGAAAAGAGCGCCTGAGTTATTGAGCTTGTAAAACAAAAAAGGAAGAATATTTGAAATAATAAAAAAGATTGATATTTTCCTCCCTTTAACTTCCCCAAAAAAAAATCGTTTGGCAACTTGCATTTTAAAAACATGTTTAACTAAACTTCAGATAAGAGAAAATGTTACCACAAGGATTTACTAAATTAAAGGCAACATGCCTATTAAATAATGCTAATTTTACACAGGGGCACCCTACTTACTTTTAAGAAGCTTGATTATTGGTTTATCAAGCCCGGAGGGGTTGTGTTTTTCTATTTCTAGACTTACGGGTAAGTCTAGATTCTTTCTCAATAAGACCAAAAGTTACGACGTATATTTAATAGATTTATATTTAAAACAGTATTTTGAAGTATCCGAAATAAAAGATTCCGGTAACCTTATGATAACTTCTATTTTATAGAAGTATTACAAGAAATAGAGGCATATAGCTAGAAATAGGTTGGGAGCCATCATTTTGTTACTAAACTATCCTTTTGTTTAAAGGAGAAAAGGTTCGAGACTTTAGAAAAAATTCAAAAAAGAGTTCTTTAGTAAGTGTCGTGTTTCTGTCAGGTCACCGTTGAAAAATTCCATACGTCTTTGTAAAATTTATTATAATTTAATTTTCTGCTAACGTTGGAACCCTTTATATGTTTTTTAATGCGGAAAGAATAAGGGTAGTGAATACAATGTCCCTACCCCCATTTAAGGTAATTCCGTGAACCAAAGTAATAAATTTCAACAATTTATTATCGATGGATCCGTAAGAGCACAAAACGTGACAACGGAAAGTTTTATTAAGTTAAATCATAGATAAGTTATAGTCCGATCCACTGCTGACGGACAGTGTTTGAATTGTAAATAATTTGTACAACTATCAACCTGACTTACTCTAATAGTTGCTCAAAATGGCCGAGTAATTTCATTATTCGCTTGCCCCCATATTGGGACTAATATGCTGGAAACATATATCAGTTAATTGTATCTTACTATTTATATATAATTTAATCCTACTAATTCTTACTAGAGTCTTAAGTGGTAAAACCTCCTTTTTACATCTTCTATAAATAGTGAAAATAATAGTTAATACTACTATCTAAAACTTAAAAAGCCCTTTGATATTAAAATACACAATCGCAGAAAAACTACTAAAGGATCTCAGAGATAATACGTCAATCATTTAATTTCGCCTTTTCTTAGAAATTTCTCTTGCCATTTTTTGTAATTATTAATAATAATAAAAGTTACATCGGAACGAGCGAGCTGGACATACACAAGAAAAACAAAAGGCTGCGCGCCTGAACACGCGCACACTTAAGGTATTTTAAAATACTAATAATAAGGTATAACAAACTATACAATTTCATTCCCTATCTAGCGGGATAACTAGATGAGATAGAAATTTTGATTTAAGGCAATCCTTCTCTAAAAAATGTAGTATTAGAAGCTATTTCGAATAGATTGTAATAATACAGATACTTTAAGAATTTTAACAACGTATTAAAACACTTTACATTATGAGGTAAAATAATCAATCATAAATAAAACTTTTCACTTCCCTACATTATGTAATCTT
>JACYFI010001451.1:0-13153 GCA_020975735.1 Ophiocordyceps xuefengensis | reverse complement strand
GGCTTTACATTTAGAGGCAATAGCTTCGCTATCCCAAAGAAACTATTTTGTGATCAACTTAGTATAATTGATCCTATCACCTCTATTTTTATAGGCCCGGCCGAGATAATACCCTAACTTGTTATTCGCCAGATCAAAGGTTTTATATTTTCTTAGATTGGTATATTTAAAGATTCTCATTTAAGAGTCATTTAGTATTAAATTAAATAATATAACTTGCCTAATATTGTTTCATATGGGGGTTAGCCCTTAAGTATGTTCGAATAAACATAATTACTTATTGTTTGGACTATATTTTAAGTTAATAGTTTTGAAATAACGTAGTTTAATCTTTAACCATAGTGCTCGTGAAGACCCCTGGAGAAATATTTATCCGCTCCAGGTCTCCTGCTGGATCGGCCCTTAAAGGGTTTTCCAGCAATTTGGTTAACTTAAAACAAGGCACGGAAGATATTATACCTTCTGGATTATATCTCTAAAATCATAAATGTCATAGATGCAAATTACGGTAACTTAAAAGGCTATATAGAACAATCACATAACTATATTAAAAGCATGCATAAGATATTGAGCAATTCGATTGTTGAACAGCTATAATAGGATGATGGTAGTATAGTGAAAGGCCAAGGGGAGGTGAAACTAAATGACAGGGGATCTTTGAACAAATAACTTCGGGACCATATGTCACTATATTTAAATAATAAAAAGACAACCAGTTTATGAGTCATGAAAACTCTTTCTTGTTTAAAAGCCTCTAAGATAATCGTAAATCTAATTAAACGTTATTTAACAGTAACGCGCTTTACGCTTAACTATAAGAACGCTTGGTATTTGCTCCATATATATTATCTTAAATGTTTTACCTTTTACGCTGTGCCATTAAGCGAAAAAATACAGAAGGCAGTGCGGTTTGTGCTTTATCGCTTTATTTTTCTATGCCATTTGCAGACTTAGCTTAAAAAATTATTTTTCATCTTTTATATGGAAGCCTAACGCTTCGTAAGCACACCACCTGAAAAGGATATGGCACGCTGTTGTCAACATCAAGAGTTATACAGCGAAGCAAAGGCTTGTTTGCTAAAGCCTCAACTATTTTTATTTTTAAGTATGATAATAGGGGGTGGCTTCACCAGGATAGCTAAACAGAAGGTTAGATAAATCCCAGCTTATGCTTCGCGTTAAAAACCAAATGGGATAAGCTTGCGTAATTTTTACACATCAATGAGCGAGCTCCCTTAACTTCAGGTTAGTATATAAGTGGGTTTACAACATACATAAAGTAGGTGTATAACGATCTAGTAGCAAGGACCTTATTTATTATTTTTTAGGAGCCAGGACCTTGATTTTTAGCTTGCTAAGCAAAGAAAAAAATACAGCAAGCAAGAAAATTAAAAACTCACAAGTTTGTTACTTGTTGGTTAACCCTTGAGTGTTTAGTATCTAGTTTGTGGCCTTTTTGGTCTGTTGGTTGGTGTAAACATCATACTAGATGCACTTTCCCTCCTAAACATGCCTCTACATTTTGTTTTGTTTTTAAGAGGCTCAATTATCCTGCTTGATGCTCTCAAAAGCACCTAAAGAAAAATACTACGTAACTCTAAGAAGCTTAGGCAATAGAAAAAGCTATCCTAAACTGAATATTGCGAAATTTTTAATACATTCTAAACTTGAAGCGGATAAAAAGCATAGGTGAACTTTCGAAACACACTTAAAATCAAAAGATTACCCATTAGCAAATGGTCTTTACCTGTACCTATAGCAACTTTCCTGTAAAAGTGTCTTGCTGCGAGGGCCGCAAAACGCAGCCCAGACACTCTATTTTTAAGCCTTATTGACGCCCTTGCTTTTATTTGATCCAAAGGTTATGGGATAATACGGTCACCGCTAAAAAAGTTATATCTGGCGCTTGCTAATCTTATATAGGCTCAGTGTTTTTACTTAGCCTTATAAGAAATTCAGAACCAATTCCAAAAGTTATTTATTATTGTTTGTGTTTATCTTTTGCCTTATTCCCCCCACCCCCAACAGCCAGCTTTCAGATTCTTGAATGCAGAAGCGATAACTCTTCATTCCTATTTACGCTGTCTCAAAGGACTATAAAAATTAGCAGGCTTGGCGCCCCGCTTACCTAAGAGGCCTTATTTTTTTAATACTTATATATTTGAAAATAGCGGTGCTTTCCATCGCCAAGGGCTGGCTGCTTTCAGATTTTTTACACCGTTGAACCTCCTTAGAACTATAATTTTAGTACTTAAAACCAAAGAAATAAGGAATAGGAGGTCTAAACACTATGAATACTTATTGAGACTTTTAAGAATATCTAACCAAAACTCATCCTCTCAATATTATTTATATTATTCGAATTAGATCGGAGGTCGAACCGATTTGCACTATCGTTGACAGGATAACCACTTTAACCAGTTGAAGGTTACTAATTTCTAGTAATCATTTTGCACAAGTTGTAGGAGACAGAGATTCGAACTCTTTAAAAAAAAGTCACTTTGCTATGAGTTTACAGCTCATACCCTTCTTTAAGCCTCGATAAAGGGAACCCTCCTTACATTAAGAGGAAAAATATTAAATCACTTAGTTTATTGTTAATTAATTTCCCCCGGTGCAACTTTCCAGCTACACGAACCGTATTTCCACTTACACTATTATAACCCCGCGCAATACCTGGAAGATTTCCCAATAATAGACAGCTTTGGTGTGTCTTCATAGATACCAATCTACAAAAAACCTACATGTTTTTTTTATAATTTACTAAGAAAAGCAAAACCTTATGCATAAGCTCTTTCCAGCATGTGACGAGTGGTGCAGTACCATCCCGCACGGTCATTTTCACCGTGACATTGTTGATCAAATAGATGTACTAGTAATGAACTATTATTTGTACGTCGAATTTCCAGACTACAACCCCTTAAAATTTTTATCTATTTTTTTTGAGATTAAGCTTAAGTTCACATTTTTTGCCATCTTCTTTTATCTCATGGCTTATAAATTTAATCATGAGTAATTTAATTATTTTATTTCAGCACTACCTTATAAACGTCTCCTTTACGATTCATCCAGCTTCTTTTACATTCATTTTTAAAGCTTTTCTCTACCCTGAAGAGATAAATTGACCTTTCAATTTAACTATTTCAGCTGCTTTATATCTAAATCAAGTATAATCTTGTGTTAATCTTTTACACCTACTACTCTTATGATTATTGAAAAAAATGTATCAATTATATTTAAATAATATAGAAGAAACTGTTCTTCACAAATATACCCAATTTAAGGTACCCATCCTTCACTAAATCCCGCACCCGAAATAGGCAAGTAACCGTTATTAAGGGGGTCATCCTATTATTTTGAGTTAATTGGAATATAATTGTACTCAAATCCTGAATTTGGACGCGAGGGAGATTTGCTGCAAATTTTTAAACCGTAAAACAACCTTCAGCCCGATGTAAACCAGCATTCATTGTGAAAGTCCTGGATTGGATAAGTCTGATCCACCTAAGGTCTAGAATACTAATTATATTCGGTAATGCTCTCTTTAATTCATAGATAAAGCTCTTTATTCAATAGAAGCTTTTAATTGATCAACAATTGTATGCAATTCCCTTCTAATTGGTGTAAATGTTCTTTATTTCTGATTAACAAACAAGGCACTATCCTGAATAAACAGGTAGGTCCGCCATATATTTTTAACTAATTAAAGATTAGTTATCGAAATGTGGTATGAACCTAAAGTCGATAATTTGATCTATAGTGTTTATAACAATATTGAAGACTACTTTGACCTATGCTTCATATAGTACCCCCTCTCCTATTAAAAATATGTTTGAATACACACCTTTAAATACTTAAATCCTCTTGTGTTAAACTAATACTACATCTAGCTTCCACATATGTACACTAATCTGGATTTTTTTTCTCAAATAAATGGAAATGAGACCCACCTTGACAAAAAAAAACGCCCTGTTATAAAACCAGTGCAGGTGGTTTCAGGGTTATTGTTTTCAACTAGATCTTACGCCGAATTAGATTGATAATAACGGGTTCTGATTTTTAAATTTACTAGGATGTAATATTTTAGAAGAAGGGCTTTGATTTGATAATTTCTTATCAGGGAAAACCCATTGAGTACCCTTAATAACCTAATCTATTAGTATAACTACCGTTTAATCGTTGCTCTTTTTACAATCACAAGTTTGTTTTTATGGCTTTGCGGAGAACATTCAAACCTTGAATTGGACTAGATCGCGGATTTACCTTTTTCCTTTTACGATCATCCTTTCTGACTCATTACCCATACTGAGTAATGTCACTTGCAGGCACTCAATACCCCTTCGTATATGGTTTTGGTACCAGAAGCATTTTAAAGGTTCCGCCCCGGAGATTTGGATAAGTTATCCCGCGTACTTGAGCCCCTAGCTCAGACGCAGGAATATGTGGACACGTCTATAGCCCACAAGTAAAAAGGGCCGATGATCGACTTGTCTGTTGTCTCCCCTTCTTTTCTATACATATATCCAGGATCAAATGCTTATCGTAGTCGGCCGAACTCTTACTCTATTAAAAGCATTTTTATAGTTCGCCCACGCAATCCCAAAATCAAAGCCAGGGAATTCCGTATAATTACAGGAACCCATGAGTTTCACAACATTTAACTAAAACAGCCGCTGCAACTCCTGTAATATATATACCAAATTGTGGTTAAGGTTATGCGTAGGATTAAGTCGAATTAAAAAAACATACTTCACTACTGTTGTCCCAGAAACGGTTCTAGTGTTTTTCAGTTCCTTTGCTGCCACATACTACTTCTGAGGTGGAATGCTTACACTTGCCTTTATAGACCAAAGAATGATTAAATAATATTAATGTTTACTAGAATAAATTTTAAATGTTCATCAATCTAGGCTCATCATTTACTTGGCAAAAGACTACCTGGGCTTATCTAGATCCTGTATGTGATTCTCTTGTGCCCCTTTCGTCCCCTCAAACGTCAGTTTTAACCTATAAGGGGTGCTTCGCTCTCTACCGAGTCACTTGGATTAAGGAAATTCACTCTCTCCTCTCCTAAATTAAACTCCCCCCTCTAAATCAAACTTAGGTCAAATACTAACATTATCTAAGTAATTGACCCTCTAGGACCCCTTTTAAACCCAATTAAGATAACATAACTACTAGTCTCTACGTATTACGTCGGACTGTGGCACGTATTAGTCAAGACACAATATACATTACTCTCATTAATCCAAATATAACACAAAGGCTGTTTATTCAATTTATACAATCCTATAGGATCAATCATTTTCGGGACGATCAAAATAGGCTTCCACTTCTCGCTGTTGGCCAGTTCTGCCGTTAAAGGCCATTGCCAAAATCCTCACTGCTGTACTAATTTTGCATTGGGGTTTTTTTAGACCCATTTGTGTCGGTCAACCTTTCAGATTCCGACTGACGAAGTTGTTGGCTAGCTAAAGATCTCGACCTTAATACTACCTAATCCCGAGGATATTTATCATCCTCATAAGCAAAGGAACTGTACCCCTTTATTTATAGAAAGATTTACCTTCCTATGAGGCCGGCAAATTATATCTTTTATCCCTGTACACCACTTTTTTAATTAATAACACTTTAGTTATTGTTAAGTTACTTAATGTTAGGAATTCAACCGTAGCCCGATTAGCACGTGTCAGTCACCTTAACAGCATTCAATCAGAGCCAATCACCAAATCACCGTTATTTTTTTTGAGTGTATTTTCATTCAGAAAAACTTTCTTTGTATGAATGATGAATGTTCATTCATCACTATAAGTTCTAATGGAATTTGAATATAAGGAGGGAAGTGTATAAATTATTATAAATGTTGAATTTATATAAACTATCTTAATTAAAAAATTCTTCATTATGTTCGCCCTTTAGAACTAAGCCATACTCTAATGTCTTAACCTCTGGACGCTAGAACTATGAATAATCAAACTAGTCATAAGCGCCCCTTCACTAATGAAGCAATGGGTTAGCCGCTGCAAAATGCAGGCACAACCCTCATGCAACGCTATAGCAGCTATTGACTGCACAGCACTTAATTTCTAACCACTATCCTAAATTTTATTATTCTTATAAGAATTTAAAAATTGTTTATGTTATATATTTTCTTACGTTACCTTGTTTACTCACTCCACATAAATTGAACTTTAGGTTTGGCAAACCCCTTGCTTACTGTAATTTACACGGAATTAAAAAAAATACAAGCAAAATTTTATGTGTATCTTAGTAGTAAATTAAGTCTCAAGATGTATATAAAGTTAAAGTTATTTAATTATTTTTCTAACTAAAGAATCTGTGTATTTTTTTAACGTTCCTTACCTATTAACAGCCTTAAAGTATCCATTTTATATGTTGAGCGTTTTTTACCATCACCAAATCCCCATGCACCAAATCTCGCGTCCGCGGCTCAAAAAAATTTACTTTAAATCATTATACCTAATAAAAGTAGTGTACACTGTGTATCAAATAAGAATATAAATATATTCTTGTTGTCTTCTTCAGTTAAAAGGTATGGTTCAACCATACTTTTATCAAATAATTTTGTATTGGTATACTACGTTGTATCTCTCGCTTACTTTTTCTTAACCTTTCTCATAAGATCTATTTTCAATCATCACTTAGAATTGACTTTATTCTCAAGGATTAAAGTATATTTTATCATAACTCCCTTTTATCAGGATTATTTACCTCCATTAACACCCACATTTAAAACTAGGTTATTAGGTAGAGCGGATTGGTTTATTAAGTAAAAATCGTTATTTTCATAATAAATTATAATTGTCATTCCCTGTAGGGGATTCACTAAATAAATGACAAATAAATCAATCTTAGGACTAATTCGAGAATGTTATCCAATTTACAACTAAACTTCCTTTTTAAATCCGCCCTTTATAATATTATCTAAAAAATAAATAGGTTTATAAATATAATATCAAAATATCAATCTAATTACTATACAATCCAGCCCCTAGTTTAAATTTCACAAGCCGAAAACTGATAAGAAGCTAGTATACTTAAATAGTACATAATAAAAAATCAAAATTTTAATAACTTTTTAAAAATTTACATCTTAGAAAATAGGCTAAAATAAAATTTCACAATTCTTAGTGCTTATCAAATTAACTATTAATTAATCCTCCCAAATTCCCTATTACAACAAATAATATGTTAAGAAAAAGAAAAGTAAAATAAATAAAATGGATGCTATTTAGAATAATTATACATTTTAAATTCCTAGCTATTCGCAAATAACAAAATAAGGTATTCTAAAATAAAATTTAAGAAAACGTCGGAATAAATAGATAAAATTTAATATAATTGTTTTCACCAAAATAAAATTTCTAGCACCTAAATCTTTATAAAAATTCAGAACGAATTCGAGTAAGTTAGATTAGCCCATAATCGCTCATCTGGTTATCAAAACCTCTAGGGAACTCTAAAAAGTATAATGAAATCTTGTTATAAGATAGTACAAGTGTATACAAGATTTGTATAATTCTTTAAGTTCAAGGGTAAAATTAATGGTAGTCTAGCCGTCTCTTTTATGTAAGAACTTTGTCAATGACTACGAAACTTGAGCTGGGATTAAGGGAATCATATTTTCAAACCGAGAAAGATCTCACTCATAAAAAGTAAGGTATCAAACGTACATAAAAAAAGAATCATACCGTAAGACATTATTTGTAAACAAACCCACTTAAAAATACCGCAATAACATGGTGTTCCTGCTATATGTTCAGCTCCAATCTTAACCAAGAGATACACATCTTGCAAGGAAACTGATGATTCAATAGGTAAATCTAATAAAAGTGTAAAAAGACCTAAAGGGCAGCCCTGCGGGTACATAACGAAAAAAGAATTTATAAACCCATGTATGATTTGAACCCTAAATTTTTGCCCAGATACTTATTGTAAAACTAAGGAGCCAAATGTTAAAAGCAAAAATTGACCTGTAGATGGGCAAGACGTAAGGCACGATTCCAGACTTAAAATTATATTATTTAAATATAAATCAAATAAAGTATATATAAAGGGAAATAAATTGTCATTTCTAGCATTTATTGATTTGTACTATATTGGTGTTATTGTTTACGTATTAGAGATTCCTTGAGCTAACGATCAATTTATTACTTACTTTAATTTATTATTAGTTAGTAGCAACTAAGGCTTTAATAAAGATAATATTTTATTAAACTCCCGGATTATTAAGTAAATCCTATATTGTTAAAAGATAAATGTGAAAGTTTACCACCTAAAACTTCCGAAATTTGGAATATATGCTTCTTTACTTCAAAACTGATCTAAAGGGTTTATTATTTCCCTAAATAATGTGAAAACATAAGTAGGGTATATAATTACTACCTAATAAGTATATCTTTAAATACTAATTCTTATAGGTATTATCATAAAATGTAGTAATGTTTATATGTTAATATTTTATTTATAAACATATCGTGATAAGAGAATAAAACGAACTATTCTGGGTAAGTCTATATTTAGAATATATGTAATTAGAACTTAATACTATTACAGCAAAGCAAATACCTATTTCATTCAATATAATAAAAAAGGGGTGTTTTAATGTGGCAATATTTATAAAAAAAATTGGGTATAATAATACGATATTTCTATTCAATCGTAAAACAAATTAAAGCATATTAAATCGGCTATAATAAATAACCATTTTATAGGGTTACGTTTATACGATTTAGTTTTAAAATAAAATAGTTTATACTACTAAAGGGGCGCTTTGTAGCCCTTTCTTGGCATTGTATTCCCAACTTGGTTTAAAGTTTACGCAGCAGGGTGCAAAAGTTATGCCAGGGAGGGTGTAAACAAGGATTCACTTTCAGGTGTGAAGCCAACGCCAAGCTCTAAAATTAGGGATAGTTTTAGCAGGTTTAAAAAAATCGGTAGTAATGGCCCACTTATCCTTAGGGTGCCATGTATGAATGTAACCAAACCAACCCGCAACGGCCAGAAATAAGGAAAAAACCATAAGTATCTAATTCAGAAAGGACAAAACAAAATTCAAATTGTGTTGTTCCGGGAATTACTAACTTCTTACAAGAATAAATCCTTCACTTCGAGTTTGAAATGCTACGCAATTCAAAAGAAGTATCTCTGGAATTTTTTTTTTATCTAACTAAATTAATTAACATGCAACTTTGTCTGGGCCTGCAAAGCACCCCCTATCTAAAACCATGAAAAACCCTTACCCCATTTTACTTACTTCAGTAACCATGGCCAAGAGTCAAACCTCTAGTTTGTGTTAAGCAAAGATATATATTGAGGAGTTGGCCAGACTTAGTGATAACAATAAATTTGCTGCGAATCCTCATCATAAGAGCTTGCGTCCCCAAAGCCTTCTCGAATTCACAACTCTGATCTATATTTATTCTCTGAATAATTAGTGAAGTATTACAATCGATTTCTATTGTTTAATCACAGTATATTATCTATAAAATTCATAATATGTGGGTAAAATAAAACTTATATCAAGAGTATCTCTCTGGTGAATATAACTACCAGAGCTCAGGTGGATATAGAGAAGGTGTTGGACCTTGATGACTGGGTTTAGATGGTTGTGGTAGGAGATGAAAGAGGATTAAACCTTTTGTTGCGTAAGGATTAGGTAATTGTGGTATAAAATGGTTAAGGATTAATAGATGTAGATGTAAATTGACCTTGGAGAGGAATTAGATGTTGTGCAATTATGTTACTACCCTTTTTTTGTGCATATGGTAGGGTATATAAACCCGGCCTACTTTGTGTACTGACTTTAACAAAATCAGGGCTAAACCAACCCTGCTTAATATTTCCCTCGTAAAAAATTTAGATAATGAGACAGCGCCCCACCAAAAAATAGCCGAACAACACAGAAGGGTTATTCACATGTCCAATTCGATCCCATAATCCGGACTAACTGAATACTTTCAAAATAAACATTATAGGTAGCCTGAATAAAAGTAGTAAAATTATAGAAGCGAAGAATTTTAGGGTATCAGTTGCTGTCAAATCAATTCTTGTTTAGCATTAACTTTATTGTTGATTAAAAGTATTATATTTTTGTGGTTTGCTGCCTGGTGTAATACCAAGAAAGATATTTCCTCGTTATAGGGTATTTTTATAATAACGTATACTAGAAGAAGTATCTCATTGTTCTATTTTACAATTTAGAGAGATATAACTATAAGCATATTAGTACCAAAATAATATAAAAACGTTAATATCATACCCAGGATTATATACCTAAATATTACTCTAAAATGGAAGAACTATCCAAATAATATTTCAGAATTCATCTTTATTTTCCATCAGGAACGATTTGTTCTAGGTTTAAGAAATTAACCACCGAAAAATATCGATTTAAACATTTAATTGAATAGGCTGCTGATAATACAGATAGATGTACACAAGAATCCCGATAATGGTAATCTTTTCAGAATACCTGATAAAGAGTAAGACTCCCCTATGAAATTGAAAGTCTTACAAGGTGTACCACACATTTACAAAACTAAGAGAAAAAACACATAAAGGACAATATAGGCATTAATTTGAGCTAAACCTCTGTAGAAGTATTATTTTAGTCCCAGTTCTATCGTATAAACTTGCCCCCTGCGCAAACCAAGATAAGACCCACGTGATAACTATCCGTGTGGCTAATCCTTAATATTAATGACTTTTGACCTTGAATTAAGTTTACTAAAGCACTCATCTCAGTGATCTGAAAGCATGAGCCCTACTGAAGAAATATCCAATTAACTCTTGTAAAAATCTTGAGTTTCTAATAGTACTACAACTGCATAAAGAACAGTTATGGTCCTATAACATTAAATTATAAAAGTATATATCTAATGTACTTTTGGAGTAATAAGGTAAAATTATCCTGAATATACCCATTAAGACTTAACTTAAGGCAATCACCGGCTAAAACAAATACTACCTCCAAGGGTTTGACCCCACGTGTGCCTTTAGTAGTCCATTATTCCAACCCCATAAACCGTTTCGTTTTACAGCAAAACGCTTATAAATATCCCCAACAAATAAAAATCATTTGTGTTTTTTAAATTCTAAAAATTTAATCTTAAAATAGAAGTATCAAAAATTCAGTACCTACCCAAGTGAGATCTAATTTAATATAAAAAAAATAAAAGACATATGAGCCTCATAAGTTATATAAGAAATAATAGGTAACTAGCAACTTTATTTTATGTATCAGACCCAAATCAACCCTTCTTAACAAAATAAAGGGGTATAGATACTTTCAAAGAATATATAGAATTAACCAAATTATAAATCATTAGATGTTCATAAAACGGCTAAATATAACGTATAACAAATACATATTAACTATAGAAGATTTTGTAATTTTCTTATTATGAATCACAATTTGGGAAGTAAAACGTACAGGTATTTATTATTGTAGTTAATAACAGTACAACAGTATACCCGTTAAGCCCAATACTAGAACCCTAAGATAATATCAAATTAGTTGAATTCTTATCAAGTTTTGTGATCAATATTGAAATTGATTTAGTCCTTTATTAAATGACTATGAAATAATTGAAGTTATAAATCAAGTTTTTTACACTAGGTATAAAGTACTTTTTTTTTTGAGTTAAGTTGGGTACCTACGTAAAGCTTTTTAAATGTTTTTTTTCCATATAGAGTTTAATACCTAGATATTATAATTGCACCTATAACAGGGTACAGTTATATAAAAAGAAAAATAACATTGTACAAAATATATTTATCATTTGGAACTTTAGATTTTTGAGCCTTAGCCCCTACTCTAGGCCTAGCCAATGACATGCATTTAGGGTAAATCTTCAATCTGATATTTTTTGGCTTGCTTTCGGCTTGCCGAAGGCGCAGCAGCGGCGGCTGCGCACAAAAATAGTGGAGCTCAAAGTTTTATTGTGCGTAAAAAATATTTTTCTTTAGCCCTAGCCATGCAAAGCATAGAAAATAAAGCTGAAGCTTCTCAACCTGTAATTAAGCTAGCTTGTTTAGTCCACGACCAAAGGGGAGGCGTGCCTGATGCCTCTGAGTATAAGGGATAACGCTTATGTTTATTAAAAGCACAAGCCCAGCACCTAAAACACCTCCCCCTACGTAACATCTTTAAAATATACGTGGTTATTCTTACCCACTAGGTATATAATTTATTATTAATTTTTCGTAGACGGTGGCAGCTAGCGCGAGTTCCTAAATCTGCCAATTGC
Organism: Ophiocordyceps xuefengensis; assembly: GCA_020975735.1. Taxonomy (NCBI): domain Eukaryota; kingdom Fungi; phylum Ascomycota; class Sordariomycetes; order Hypocreales; family Ophiocordycipitaceae; genus Ophiocordyceps; species Ophiocordyceps xuefengensis. The sequence goes on along the minus strand of JACYFI010001451.1, from coordinate 881 downwards.
TTAAGCAATAAAAGAGCCAGCCTTATAGGAATTAGCAAGCTCGCATATATAATTTTTTGTGTTGTCATTATACTGCATAACTTTACGATATACTCTTTCTTAAATGATTATATTTAAAATAATTTATAGATTATAGAAAATATTACCCCCAAAATATATATAAAGAAGGTATTAACTAATATAAATGCAAATAAAATATATAGAAGTAAGACGTTCAACAGGAAGGAATTCAACTTGGGTAGAATTTAGATTCTAGGAAAAGAAGGCCCGGATCTAATAAAATAAAAAACGCATATTGAGGCTTTTATACTCCATTTAAACTAGAAATGAACCTTCTATCATTAGATAGTTAAAATGCTTTTGTTTTAACATATTCATGTAGGTGTGTTCATCCATGATCAATAATATATGCAGTATAAGACTTAATGATCCAAATATTAAAATAGAAATGATTGTCTGTAAATAACCAACCTAAAGATTAAATACTTACTAATTATACACATTAATACAAATACTAGCGCATCGGGCTAAAAAGAAGACCAACGAATATACAGGCCCCGCGTGTTCGGTCAAATTAAATCCGCTAACTAAATGCAGATTCACGTGGTGTATTCTTATTTTCTTTTGTTCTTTAATATGGTGCAACGATTTGCTGTTACGAAGCACTGGCCATACTACATTAGCCCACTAATTTTAGGTTTTAAATTGTAACAATTCTTGTATGATAAGCTTATTAAATTTAAGAGCTTCGCCATCTACTGTAAACACATAGGTATTTAACATGTTTAGTAATCTACATTGTTTTAAATTTTATAATTAAGTAGCCCTCTAGGTTATTATACTTACTACACTAAAGGTATTTATCTTTGCCTTTACTCACC
>JACYFI010001450.1:0-10742 GCA_020975735.1 Ophiocordyceps xuefengensis | reverse complement strand
TCCCTCAAATATTTTATAATTTTCACTACCTAACAAGAAGAAAGATTGAACAAACAAAAAAGAGACAAATTCGCCTGAAATTTTATAGTTTGAAATTCTATGGTTAATGGAACAATGGATTTATTCTCACTAAACGCCTAAAGTATAGGATCTTTTATACTTTAATATTTGCCTTTTATTTCGAGGAATTATTTAGGTACAGCTATTTTTCAGTTTTAAATAGAATTAGAACTTAGTGGACCAGGGGTTCAATTCATATCTAATAAACCAGTTGTTATCTTAGTATTTGTAACGCGCTCACGCCATTTTGATGATTTTCTTTATTGGCTTAATCGCTAGCTAATAGTGGATTTGGATTTCACTTTACTGCCCTTTAATGGTAGGTGGGTCCCGAATGGGAAAGCAACAACAAGGGCCCTTGGAATAAAAACAATAAAATATAGTGAAAAGGCTCCCTATAAGAAGCTTTATTTTTAACTATAAAGATAAACAAGTACTCGAAAAAGATAACCCAAAGCAGAAAAGCCTTTATTATCCTGACTCTGAAACTGAAGGTTATGGGTAGGATCAACCCATAGTAATAAAAAAAATGTGCATTCTGCTACTTTGCCGCTTTTACGGAATGCTCTACTGAAATAAAAATTTTCCTTTACATTCTTTGCAGGTGATTTGAAGCAAATGGTAAATATTAGAATGATTATTAACGTTCAAAATTTGGAGTAGTTTATAATTCCCTAACTTAACTATATATTTTTGCCTTCACATAATTAAAACCCATTATTTAAAATTCTTTTGTTTTTATCTTTTATTTTTCTATGCCTTTGCAAGGCTTAACTAGAAATAAATATGCAAGGCCTCTATTGAAAAATAATGAAAGATAGTTGCGAATTCATAGATTTTCCTAATAAACCAGATTAAAATAAGTTCGGTTTTTTGAAGGGAATGTAAGATAAAAAAAAACATCAAAATTTGATGTTCTATGATTAATATAATAGATGACGACTAAGGGTCATTATAGAAAAGGATAAAATTATCTTTACTTTAAAAAGAATTCTTTTAGTTAAATATCCCTTGGGTTTAACAAAATATGATCTAAAAAAGGAAATTTGTATTTACGAAAACTCGAATCCCTAAGTGCTAATGCTAGTTTAGAAATGAACTACCTAAAGTAGTGTTATCTACTTATATATAACTTTAGAGGTTTTAAATAATATAGGTTGAATTTATTGGTGGAAAATAGACAAGTAAAAATCCAAAAATTAAAGGTAAAGAGGTTTTATCTGTATTGTATATGAGATAAACCATCCCTCTATTGTAATTGGACTAAAATTAAATTTAGATAGATTATTCCTTTATTGATATAAATAAGTGAGATTATTGGGAATGAAAGAATTATGTAAAAAAAAACTTTCGTTACGCTTGCCGCTGCTAATGACAGCAAAAAAATAGAACTAAATTAGATTGGGCTAAAAATTAGCATGCAAAGTAAATAAGAACTTGTTCCAATTGAGGCCTTATTAAGTACATTTTTAGCTTTAAGGGTATATTCAAGGCTTGCCTTATTGTAGGAGTATTTTAAAGGAATGCCGTTACAAAAGTGTAAATTTTTTTAAATTATCGCTTCCTATATGCATGGAATCTCTCCGTGCTTGCGGCATGCTATGCTATACACATAAAATAAGCGTAGTGAAAATTATATTAGCAACCATTTAATTTCCTAAAAGATCCTTAAAGAAATGTAGTTATTAAAGTAGTGAAACTATATAGGTTAGAGAAAATATGCAAGGAGAACAAAGTAATTTTGTATACCAAAGGGAATCCCCAGGAAGACCTACACGCGGACAGCCCCCCTTAGTAGGGGGGTATGACTTAGCCGTTTAGTTAGGTTACTTACTAGTTTTTACTTCGGCAAGCTTCCCTAATATAATAAGCATCTAGTTTTTGATTACTACTCCTAGTTTAGCCCTATTTAATTTTTTCGGCCTGTTATAGAAGTGCGAGCACGCGGACAGTTGAAACTGCTTTTATCCTCCTTCTGTCAGGATTAAAAGGTCTAATAGCGGCCTGGTGTAGAACCTTGCATAATTATTTTGGCTTTACCATCTTTTCTAGGTTGTAAGTAGTTCATTAGAGCAAAGTAAACTTCATAACTCTGCATAGCTAATAGAGAACCCCGGGGTATAAGGCTTACAAAATTAGCTTGATTATGGGATGAGCCTGTAGTTATTACAGCTATTTATTGTTATTATCAATTACCTGTTTTTAGGTGGTAAAATACTTGCCAGCTTAAATTTGGCCAAATTGGCTGGAAGGACGATATATGTTTTATCATATCCCTACTCGCAGATGTTTTAAAAATTTGAATTTATTACAATCTTTCAGGAGACTCTTAACGCCTAAAAATTTAATGGTTATAAGTCTTATTTTAAATATAGAAGAGGTAGGGTTATTTTCTAACTCTTTCGTTTTCTTAATCTAAGTGAACTTAAATTGACTTATAATTTGCTTCCTACTATTGACCTTTAATGAAGAGATGGTACCATAATAGTGCCTAAAACTAGAAATGATCTACCCTAAAGGTGCATTTTAATTATCCTTCAATACCAAATTAGTATTTGATTTAAGAGCTATCCCTTTATCTTTAATGATACAAAATCCAAAATTAGAGCCAGGATCTGTTTCCAAGACAAATTAAGGATCTAAATGCTTATGTAGATATTCGATAAAAAAATCTGAGGGGTGGTAATTTTTAACTCAGTTTAGTAAATAGGGTACTTAAGATAGGCCGTAATAATTTATGCTTTACATAGGATTAATTCGACTCTATTCAAACTCAAAAACTTGATTTAAAATATAGAAAAAAAATGTATGAAAGATATTATAAGTATCTAAATTTCAATAGTTGTTAGGAGGGTTTTATAGATGGAGGGCACTTTTTTCAGTAAGACTACTTTGGCTAGGTAAATATCCTTAAAATAGGAAGTAAATTTGAATTGTCTCAAAGACAAACGGTCATAAATAATGAGATAATTTAAATATTTGGAGTTATAATCGCGGATTTTTTTTATCCACAGATACAATAATTAGGAATGAGATAGAACCACAAACCTGAATACAGAGTTTAAACTACGTTAATTTAAATAAAGGTAACTTAATATTAATTGAATATCATGAAAATACCCCTTATTTTCTAGAATATTTAAATTATAAAGATTGAAAGAAAAGGTGTTTTCCATATTTTTTGAACTTAAAACAGCTACCGCAACCTGAATCTATAAAAGCGTATAGAGAAAAAAAACCTCAGAATGCAAAATAAGTAGAAAGGAAATTTAATGAGATCATCTTTAAAGAATTTCTTAATAACTTATATAAATCAAAGATACGTTCTAAACAATATGTACATATTCAGTATCTACTTTAAACTCCTTTGTTTAAAAAGGTTTTCGATTAACCATGAGACCCCTGGTCTAGTAAGGATTCCAAAAATGATTTTTGGGGTATTAACAATGAATTTAAACAGAATATAAACTTCAATACTTTTCTATTCTTGAAGTAGCTGTTGGTGGTTGATCGCTGAGATATTAATTCCAAACATCTTTCTCTAAGAGTATTTTAATCGTAAAATCATACATAATGTCCTTCATGGCTTTTTGTGTTTGTTTCCGCAGCTACACCCCCCATCCTACAAGTAAAAAAAAAAATTAGCCTGAGATTATTGACCATGAAATCATGTCCATTGGATCTAGGCCTAGCTAGTTAGGGCACTAAGCTCAACAATCTAAAGGTTCCCCAAGATAATATATTTTGTAGAAATATATTAATTATTTTTTTAAATTAACTGATCTGATTAAGGTTACTATTTTTGTTTTTAGCTTTTATTTTTTGTTTGTTTCAAGGGTTATCGTTTTGAACCGAAAAGCGCTAAAGGATTGCACGCAATGTTTTTGTAGTGAAGGGTGCGGAGCCCGTGCGTTGCAAGAAAAAAAATAGCTAAAGCTATCCTACTAAAGAATATTCCTATATTTTATATTTTAACGGGTTATTCCTTTTTTTTTTTTTATGTGTAATACATATACTGTCCTATTGTCTATGATGCAGAAACTGCTAAAAAATTAGGCAGGTTAGTGTTAATAATATGTGAAATTCACGACTCCTAATATTTTAATTTGCCTGACTCTGTTTTCAAAGGTACTACTAAATATAGCTTAGGCTGGAACAATGTGGAGTAGGATAAAAGCAACACCTAAATTGTGTAAAAAATACCTTCGTTACTCCTTAGCTAAGTTAAGGTTATATTGGCGAGGAGACTTAGCGGGTAGGATTTTTACACAGTTACCAGCGTTCATACTATCAAAGAGTCTTAGAAAAAGAAAAAGATTAAATTCCCATATCCCTATTCAAATAGTGGTCTGAATAAATACCAAATACTAAATGATGGAAAAATAGATGGACCGGGTTAGTGCTTTTCAATGTCCAACCTTCAGCAGATATAGATACGGTGATGGTTTATTAAGTAAATCTGATAAACTATTTTGTATATAGATATAATTTGAGCTATATTAAGTTCTATAGTTTAGTAAATATGATTCCTGGAAATGGTTGAAAAATTACAATATTTAAAGTTAAAAAATATATTGGTGAATGTATTTCATTCTTTAACTTAAAAGAGCCTAATATTATACTAGTAATTCCCAATAATTTATTTATGTAATAGGTTAATTTTTTTATTCTAGCTAGTATATCAGAGTTTATATATAGGTAATTTTACTACTACATAATAATTGATTTATTTGTTAGTGCATTGTTATAGGGAAATCCACGAATCTAAAATAATTCTTAAAACTTAGAAACTAATAGGCAGGTCTGGCATGGTTGTCGACTCGTTCTACTGCCAGCTAATTAACCTTAAACAAAAAATTACATTGAAAAATTAGGGAAAGGAGTTCTATTATGTAAAATTAATTACATAAAATAGGGAAAAAAAAAGTTCAAGGTATAGTGCAAGCTTAAATTTATGAGGGGCAGATGTAAAAATAAGTAAAACCTTAAATAAAAAATATTAGGGGCCTGGCGCTATTTTTTGGTAGGGGTACGGAAGCGTGCCTTACAGGAAAAAATATAGGCTAAAGCTCTAATATTACCCTTAGATTTAGGTTATTTTAATTTACACCTACTACTTGTAACTCTTAAAAAGACAAAGTTTAGTACAAAAGGTTAGGCAACACTGGGTGTCAACGGTCTAATAATTTACGTTTAAAAGACCGTCGGTTGTTTAAGTATCGCTACAGGACTGGCTTCAACCCGGTGGGTGCTTCGAAAATCTGCTCAATGGGGTACGTCAATACCTTCTATTATTTTAATGCTGAGCTTGCTATTATTAAGGGATCAATACCACACTACCATGCATAAACATAAATTAAATTGAAGTATTGGATCTTTCGGTCATCCCGCAGGTTATATTTTTAATTATAGCAGTATTCGGTATAAATCTAAGTTACACAATATCAGCTGCTTATAAAAGCTATATTTGAATTACATAGGTTAATGTTTGACTCTTATGATGTCATATAGGATATTAGGACTTTCATTCGGTTTAAGTCACCAACGTTTTTTACTTGTAGGACTGGCGACGTGGAAAAAGACTACCGGGTGTTCACGGTAAAAATCTTCTAAGTGCAGAAACCTTCTGTCGGTTTATAAATATCGTCACTCGTGTTAGATTAGGAACAATCTTTTATTTTCAGGAAAATAGCAAGTAATTTTGCTATTCTAAAATAGCTAGGCAAAACTAAAAAAAACTAACTGATAGAATAATACTATTTAACCTTGAAATTTCTGATCAATTTATCTAATTATAGAACCAATCCTTACAGATAAGGCAATTGGGTCAATGTTCCTCGCAGGATTAAATAGAAGGGTAAAAGTTGATTTGGTGTAAAAGATTTCAGATGTTTTTCAAAATCTGAAAAATAACAATTCATGCAATTATATATTTAGAAAACAAAATAGCGGTATGATCGTATAACAAAAATTGAAGATAAAAAGGAGGAATATATTTGTAAGGAATAAACAAGGTTTGTTTATTTAAATTTATCTTAGATAAATTTGCGTAAAATTGTTAACTGATTATAAGTAATAACCAAGACTGATTTCCGGCTTATTACAGTAAATAATTATGAATATTAGAATTTTTAACCAACCTTTAAAAAAAGATGCTCTTGGAGATATTTTTTGATTTAGCTGGTTTAGGTCAGCTCTTGGTGGTTTCTATATTTATCGTTGTTAAAAAAGCCCAAAGAGAAAGACATTAGGGGATAGCGTCAGATTAGAGTATCCTTATAAACAAAAAGGGATAAATTGAACCTATAAGAACTTTATACATTATCATTTATAAACGGGTGATATTACTCCAAAGATAGTCAGGTAAATGGTCTTAAAAAGCTCCCTGATTTTTTCCAACAGCTCGGTTTATAAAGTTCAACTTCGATAAGTATCCATTTTTTTTGGTTAAAATATGTAAAATTTTCTTAAAGTAAGAAAAGATATAGAACTGATTGAAGAAGTGTAAGTCATTACCAAAGTAAAGGTATAAAAAAAATTATAAGTTTTGCAACTAAAGGGGAATTTTCCAGAGCAAGTACGCAAGAAATTAATACAGATAATAGAAAACAAAAAGAAATTTTCTGTGAGTGCCTCCAGCTGCTGTTCCTGATTTATTTACTCTTTATTTGCGGGCAGTAAAACCATACCCAACGGCGCACAAACAAATAAAGATGGCTAGGCCAGCGTGTATAACTCCGGCCACTCCGATTTCTCTGATCGCACAGCATAAACAGTTGCATGCCTCGCTTCTTAGTTTTTCATTTTCCATATATCAAAGAGGCTGCAAGCTTTATCTGGTGGAGATCCGGGGAGCATAAGCAGATTTAGCTAGTAGGGGATTCCCCTTTATTTTTATTTAGTGCCAGGCTAAAAGTTAGTGGCTAAAAAAAAATATAACAGAGGCACTGCACACACATAACTCAAAAACATCAAATAAGAAACACAGAAAAAAATATGCCAGAAAAGCATTTAAAGTATTAGGCCTTCCTACCTTATAAGGGGATTTAGCGATCCCTTCTTGTCACCCTAGCTTTATTTGAGGTAATGCATATACATTATTTTTAGTCTCAGTTCAGGCATCAGGCTGCCTAAAGTTAGCAGGGTTACAATGTTTCATCCTTAGGGTACAGAAGATAAAGGGATTAGGGTTAACCATCAGGGAATAAGAAGCATTATTTACATAAGATGGACCATGGTTTTCAAACATTTATAGGAAATTAGGTTATGGTTCCTTTGTGTTTCTGAAAAAAGCTACCTGGATGTAATAGATAGCTATCTCATTATTTAACTTAGGTACTGTTCCTATGGGATCTAGACCTTAATTTTACAGCTGCAAAGCATTTACATTATTGCCAGTTCCTACCAAGGGATAAATGATTTTTTCTTGGTTAGACTACGTGTAGGTGGGTCTATTTAAAAATGACACCTCAAATGTTATATTCAATAGGTTTTCGGCTTTATGTTTACAACCGGAGGTTAAAATATATCCAACTTAGCTCTCCCTTTAAAGATTACTAAAATGCTGCGAACATCTAACAACCATACCATTTTACTAAATTTCGTAACCGATAAAAGTGACAATTTGTAATTTGAACAACTCGCCAGGAAACCAACAAAGATGAATTTTACTTAGAAGGATCCTAAGTCACGTACACGTAATCCCATTAAAACAAAGTAATAGATTATTAGTAATTGACAGATATAGTCCAGAAATAAGAAATAAATTAATTAACGTTACAAGAAAATTAAGTACCCAAGCTACTGTGACGACAAAAAGAGAGGTTGCGGCCTAAAGGCAGTTTAACCCTCAATAAATATTTTAGTAATTTTAGAAATGATAGAGCTTTTTAATTTAAAAAAATGAAAAAGATAAAATCAGGTGTATTATTTTTAATTATAATATAAATAAACATCGTAGTCATAGGAAGCTCATACATTTAGCTGAATATGAAATGAAAAAACTTATCTTAAATACTTCCTTTTGCTTATATAGTAGACAAAACTCTAATATGCCTAATTAATAAAAACTTTACTAAATACGATAAAGGAATAATTTCCTCACCCATTTGAATATAAAATAGTAGTTATTAAAAACTTACTAATAAGAGAAATTATCAAATAACAAATTGTAGTCCTTACTATAATGTACGTGAAACGAAGGTTATTCCCGTCCGGCGTATTTACATCAGAAGAAAACTTAAAAAATGTTTTCTCCTCTTTAGCTAAAAAAATAAAGTACACTTTTACAAACTAAAGGTCTAACAGTTATAGACGTTTAAAGGAGAGGAAATAATCCGTTTTTTGCTTCGCATAAAAAACCATTTCTTTTAAGAGTAAGAGAAGAACTGATCAGAGCTAAAGTTCGCATATCCCGTAATATGTATAATAATTCTCTATAGATAGTTATAGAATATTTCCTTACTTGAACTAACTTTATCCAATTCATTAAATCTAATTCGACGCTACATTAGTAGATTGCGTTAAAAAAGAAAATAAATTAGTTATGAGGTGAATGTATTGGGAGCTATTCCCCGACTAATATTGAGATCTTCCTAGTATAAAAGACTAGAAATCTCTAAATAATTGTAAAAAATTAATAGATAACATAAAAACAAAAAAATAGCTTTTATCAAAAAGGCGAATTCGTTTACGAGCGGGAATATAAAACTTTCAATAAGTAAGTACGATGGAGGAAACAGCAGGACAGCTAATATACTTAAACTTAAACAACATACTATAAAGGAAAAGTGCATTAAATACATAAGAAATATACAAAAATTTTATTAGTTTTGAAGAGAATTAAATAATTTTATTTTTCGGTTAGTGAGTTTGTGTTAGGCTAAATACTTCCTAGATATAGCATTCCACGATACAGTTGATTTTAAGGATTAAGTATACCAATATTTGTTATGATTAAGACCGGATAAGCCAAAATCCTAGTTCTTAGGATTACATAATTGCAGTTAATATGTTTATGAAGATACAATACTATAAACAAAATATAAAATGGTTTTTGAGTAGGGCTAATGGACGGGTGATGCGGGTAAGCTATTTCAAGATAAACCATTTACCGTAAACCAGCTCCTTACAATAGCAATGGTTATAAATTATATAACTTAAATCTAATTTTAATATGCTGGTGAGAATTTGCTAACAGTAGTGGTGGAAGTGTTAAAGATTACTGGGAAAGAGAGGGCCTAATGTTTTTGGGAGTTGAAAGTAAAATAGGAAAGTAAATTATTGGAAATAATAAATATTGATATTTACCTCCCTTTTAAACTTCAAAAAAATCTGGGTCAATTTGCAAATTTAAAAACATGTTTAAACTAAAACTCAGTAGAAAAATACTTATCCACAAAGAACTAAATTAAGAGCCAATATGCTATATAAAGCTTTTTTAAGGGCACCTAACTTACTTTTAAGAGTCTGATTTATCTTGTTTTATTAGAAGCGGAGGGTTGTTTCTCTATTCGTCGATCGGAAAGCAAATTCTCTCTCAATTAGGACCAAATTATCGCCGTTTCTTAATAAAGTTATATTAAACATGTGATTTTGAGTTCAATAAAGGTTCGTAAACCCTTATTGATAACTTCTATTTATAGAAGTATATCAAGAAAGAGGCATTGAGCTAAACATGAGTGGAACATTGTACTCAACTATCCTTTTTTTAGGGATAAGGTATGGAGTCCTTTAGGGAAACAGATATTCAAAAAAATTCTTTTAGTCAAGTTCGTGGTTGGTCCTGGTCCACGTCGTAAAATTTCCATACGTATTTTCGGTTAAATTATTATATTAATGTTGCTAACGGTTGAACCTTATGAAGTGTTTGCTTAATGCGGAAAGATAAGGTAGTGATAAAATTGGGTGCCTACCCCAATTTAAGGGTAAATACCCGGTGAAACCAAAGTGTATACTAAAATGCACAATTTATTATCTTGTAGGATCGTAAGAGCTAAAATGGTGACAATCGAAAATTTACTAAGTTAAAATCATAGATAAGTTTTTAGTGCCGATCCATGCGTGACGCATGTGTATGTAAATTTTTTGAGCCAATCTTAACTGACTACTAGAAGTGTGCTCAAATGGGGCTTGAGAAAATTTTTCATTATTCTGCATTACTATTCGCGGAAACATATTATCAGTTATATTACTATTTATATATAATTATACTACCGGTTATTTTACTAGATTCTAATGGAAGCATCTCTTCTATTAAATAGTTAAAATAAAACTTATACTAATTCTAATCTAAGAAACTTGAGAATATTAATATACATCGCAGAAATGCTATAAAGGGGATTCACAAAGACATATACGTAATCATTTTAATTCGCCTTTCTACATATTTTCTTGCATTTTTTGATTTATTATATAATAATAAATTACATACTGAACCAGCAAGCTGGCATAACACAAAAAAAATAAAAAGCCTGCGCTGAACCACGCGCATCAAAGGTATTTTAATAATACTAATAATAAAGGGGTATAAAACTATACTAATTTTTCTATTTCTTATTAGCGGGAATAATAGATGGAAAAGGAAAATGTTGTTTTTAAGGAATATCCCTTTACTTTAAAAATAGCATAAAAGGGCTTTTTCAGAATAGATTGCATATAGATGCATATAAAGAATTTTAACA
>JACYFI010001482.1:0-12617 GCA_020975735.1 Ophiocordyceps xuefengensis | reverse complement strand
ATAATACCAATACTAATGATGGAAATAATGGGGACCTAGTAGTGCCTCTTTCAAATTTCCAAACCCTTCAGCAGATATTAGATACAGTGATGAGTTTTTATTAGAAGATAATTATCTGTATACAGATTTGATTATTATATATTAATGTTGGAAGCCTATATTTAAGTTTACTGTTTAGCAGAATTAATGTTCTGAAAAAATGGGGTGAAAAATTACCATTATCAAAAATTCTATTTAGTTGCAAGTGTTCATTCTTATATACAAAAAGCCTTATACTTTATGACTTGAAATACAAAATTTTTTATTGGATTAGTTTAATTTTTTTAAATTCTAGCTAGTATAATTCAGGTTTAATATATTATGGGATTTTGATTACTAATAATATGATATTGTTAAGTGCTTATTTGTATAGAATGCTAAATCTAAATAAAGTCTTAAATTATAACTAAAGCAGCGCTGGCATATGTTCACACGTTCACTGCGCTAATTAATTCCTAAAAGAGAAAATTACATTGAATTAATTAGGAAAGCGAGTCTTTAATTTATAATAAATTTAGAGTACGATTTTAAAATAGGGAAAAAAATCAAGTGTTTAGGCACGCTATATTTATGAGGGCAGATGTAAAAATCTATATACAGCTTAAATAAATAAACAATATTAGGGCTGCGCTATTTTTTTGGTGTGTGGGTCCGGAGGCGTGTCTTATCAAGAAAACAATATAGCTAAAGACTCCTAATATTAACCTTAGGATTTAGGTTAATATTAATTACTACTACTTTGTAACTCTTAAAAAACAAAATAAGTAGTACAAAGGTTAGCAACACTGGTGTAAACGGGTCAATATTTATCGTTTAAAAGACACTCGGGTTATTTAAGTGATGCGCTTACAGACCTGCTACACCGGGTGGGTGGGCTGAATATGCTGCCTCAAATGGTACAGTGAATACTTCGTAACTATCTTAATGCAGTGAGCCTTGCTATTGTAGGCGATACATACACACACAGGCATAAACACTAAAGTTACTAGGAAGTATTGGATTTTTTCGGTACCATCCCGGAGGTCTTTATATTTTTAATTTATAACCAGGTTGCGGTTAATTTAAAGTAAACATATCAGCAGCTTCTAGTAAAACCATATTGGTTACCAATAGGTTGGATTTAGCTATGATGTCTTAAATAAGCGAATATTAGGATTTATATCGGTTTGGACGTCACCACATGTATCCTGGTAGGTACTGGACCGTGGATTAACTACAGTTGTTCTAGGGTAAAATCTTGCCAAGTGCTGGAAACTTCTGGGTATAAATAGTCCAACATCGTTGTTTACGTTAAGTGAACAATCATTTATTTATCAGGAACAGCCAAGTAAACTTTGCTATTCGTTAAATAGCTGGGCAATAACAAAAAAATACAATCTTGAAATAAGAACATATGCAAAAATTTACCCTTCGAATTTCTATCATTATTTAATCATATAGGATCAATCCTACAAAAGGAAATTCGGGCTATTTGCTTAGCAGGGTTAATAGAAGGGGTAAGAGGGTTGATTGTGGTGTAAAAGACATTTCTGAATTGTTTTCAACAATCTAAGATACAATTAGCCACATTATTATTAGAAACAACAATTAGGGGTATGGTCGTAAGGATAAAAATTTGAAGATGATAAAAAAGGAGTTAAAATATGGAGTTTGTAAGTAATAGAACAAAGTTTGGTTATTATCTCATCTTTAATAAAATGGTAGATTTTATGTACTGAAATCTTAAGTATAATCCAAAACTGATTCGGCTTAATCGTAAATAGTGACCATATTAGAAATGTTTACCACCCATCAAAAAGTTTCATACTTAGATCAAATTTGTTTTGATTGAGGATGGTTTAGTCCATCTCTTCGGGTTGTTTCTAATATTAAAAATTCGTTGTTAAAGCCCAAGAGATATACATAGGGGATAGCGTAGAAATATAGAAGTTATTCTATAAGAACAAAAGATCAATTAACCTAATATGAAACCTAACATTTTATCATTTACAGAACGGCGGTGATATTTCTTCCAAGATAGCTTCACGTAACATGGTACTTTAAAAAGCCCGATTGTATTCACAAGGCAGCTTGTGTTAATAAGTTACTTGATAAGTACTCAATGTTTTGGTGAAAAATAATCGATATTTAATTTTAAAATTCGAGAAAAGGATATCAGAATGATTGAGAAGGTAAGAATTTGACAAGTAAGTAGGTATGTAAAAATATAAAATTTAAGTATGCACTAAAGGGGATCTTTTCAGAGACAAGTCGCAAGAAATCTATACAAATAAGTAGATAAAAATAGAAACTTATCTTGATGCGCCAGCTCGTTCCTGATTGTTATTTACCTGGTTTATTAGCGGCAGTAAAACAACCCACAACTGCGCACAAAGATAAGAAGCTAATGCCAGCGGTAATCCTGCAGACTCCGATTCTTCTGTTGCACCCGGCAATAAAAAGTTGCCATGGCTCCTGCTTGCCTTAATTTCTTCATTTTCCGATAACTCAGAGGGTGAAAGCTTATCTTGAAGAGATCGAGGGAACATAAGCACCAATTTAGCTTTAGGTACTGAGGGGGGAATTCCTTTTATTTTTTATTATAGTGGCAACCTAACGTAGCTGGCTAAAAAAAGAAATGTACAAGGCACCTGGCAACAGAATAGACTAAAAACATACTAAAAAACAACAGAAAAAAATATAGCAACCAAAGAATTAAATAATAGCTACCCTTATCCTTAGAAGGGGTACTTAAGCGATCCCTTTGATTTTTCACCTTAGCTGTTTTTCTGAGGATTGCATATACATATTTAGGCTAGTGTTTCAAGGATAGCTTGTCTAGAACGTTACCCGGGTACATGTTCACTTTAGGGGACACAAAGATAAAGAGGGATAGGGTGTAACCATTCATGGAATAGAGCATTATTACCATGTAGAAGCACTGCTGTCTTCAAAAGATTATTATGTAAAATTTGGTTTATGGGTCCTTGTTGTTTCTGATAAGCTACCCTGATGTTCGGTAGCTAAATCTCAGTTATTATCTTAATGATACTGTCCATTGGGACCTAGAGGCTATTTTTTAAATCAAGCTGCCAACATTAACTTATGCAGTTCCTACTACGGGAATAGAGAAATTATTTTTCTTCGTTGCTACGTTGACGTAGGTTGGGTCTATTTTCTAATGACACCTTGAATGTTTTATTTTCCATTAGGTGCGTCTTTATGTTTACGAATTCCGGAAGGGTTACATAATCACCTTTAGCTCTCCGCTTTAAAGATTACTATATGTGGAAAATCTAACAAATTGAGTATTAATTATCTTACGATAAAAGTGAACTAAAATATGTAATTTTTGAACAATTGCCAGCAGGACAACCAACAAGATGAATTTCTTGTAGGATCCTTTAGAGACTTACAACGTAATCCTCATTAAAAGTAATATATATTCATAGTAATAGGAAAGATATTAGGCCAGAAAATAATATAAATTAATTAACAGTTAAGAAAAATAAGTACCAGTGTAAGATCTGACGAACAAAAATAGAGAGGGCTTGCCTGCCCTAATCGAGTTTTAACCTATAACACTATTTATGTAATTTTTGGAAAACAGATGACTTTCATAATAAACATAAAGAAAAAGATAAATCAGGTGTTTTATAATTTTTAATTAATATATAATGAAAATTAAACACCGTATACATAGAAGACTCTTAATTACATTTAGCTAATAGAATGAAAACTATCTTAAATCTTCCTTTTTAAATAAGTAGAAAAACTCTTAATATGCCATAATAAAATCTTACTTAAATACGATAAAGATAATTTTCTCATCTTCGAAATTCAATATCTAGATATTAAAAACTTAACTATAGAGAAATGCTAATAACAAATGTAGTTCCGTTAGCCACATGTTCTGAAACAAGGTTATTCCTCGACGGGTTAATGGACTACAGAAGAAACTAAATAAACTGTTATCTGTTTTAGCCTAAACAAAAGTACACCTTAAACAAATAAAGGTCTAATTAGTTCAGACGCTTTAACAGGAGAGATAATCTTTTTTATTTCTTCGCATAAAAACCATTCTTTAGAGAGTAAGAGAAGAATGATAGAAGCTTAGTTCTGCATATCCGTTTGTTAATATAATTCTTTACAAGAGAGTTATTAGGTAAATAATTTCCATCTTTATGAACTCTAAATTCCCAAAATTTAATTAAATCTATCCATGGCTACATTAGTAGATGTGATTATAGAAAAAAATGATTCTTATGAGGGGTGAAGGATTGAGCTATTTATCCCGTAAATAAATATATGGAAGACTACCTATATAAAAGAACTGAGAATCTAATAAATTGTAAAAAAAGTGATAGATTAACGTAAACAAAATAGGCCGTATAAAAAAGGCGATTTCTGTTTACGATGCGATATAACTTTATACTAAGTAAGTTATCGATGGCGTAGCAGCAAGCCGCTAAATACTTTTAAACTTAAAATCAAACATACTTAAAGAAAAGTGCTTTAAATAAGAATTACCAAAATTATTTATTTAGTTATGAAGATTAGCAATTAATTATATTTATATCGTGAGTGGGTGTTGTTTAGCAATGTCTTTCACTAAGTTATACCATCCGACGAAATTTGAAATTTTCAGGTATTAATATACCAAAATAATTTGTCTATGATCAAGACAGATAAATCAAAATTTCTAGGTCTTAGTGTTAAATAATTCAAGTATATTAATGATTTATGTGTAACAAAAACTATAAACAATTATATAAAAAAGTTTTTGAGTAAGGGCTAAATGGATCGGTGACGGTTCGTCTTCAAGTTAAACAATTAATTTTACTAACAAGTCTCTAACCAATCAGACAGTTATTTAAAAATTACAACCGGAAATATCTATTAAAATATTTGCATGGTTGAGACTGCAAAGTGAAGGGTGGAAACTGTTAAGATTACTGGAAACAAGGCTTGATATTATTTTGGAGTTTGTAAAATAAAAAAGAAGAAATAATTGAATAATAAAATATTTGATATTTATCCTCCTTTAATTCCAAAAAAAAATCTGTCAAACTTGCATATTTAAAAAACAAGTTTAAATCAAACTTCAGTAGAACAAAACTACTTATCCGCACAAGAGATAGACTAATTTCTAAAGAGCGATAATGCCTTATTATAAAATGCTAAAGTTTTAAGGCACCTACTTTACTTATTAAAGCTTGATTAATCCGGATTTTCATAGAAGCGGAGGGGGTTGTTTTTTTCTATGTCGTAAAGGATCGGAAAGGCGAAAATTCTTTCATGCATAAGGACAAATCTACGACGTTTTATTTAATTAGGAATTATATTAAACCATATTTTGAAAGTATCAAATAAAGGTTTGAATAACCCTTATGATAACTTCTATCTTCTTAGAAGTATTCAAAGAAGAGGGCCATTAGCGAAAAGTATGTGGCACATGTTACTAACTATCCTTTGTTAGGAAAAGTTCCCGAGGCTTTATGAAAATTTCAAAAAAAATCTTTTTAAGGTAAAGTGTCGTGTCATGCATGTCACCGGTGAAAAAATTTCCATAACCATTTTTCGGTTAAAATTATTATATTAATCGCTTAACGGCTGAAGCTTATATGTTTTTCTTATGCGAAAAAGATAAGGGTTCGTGGATAAAAAGTACCTACACCATTTTAACCAGGTAATCCTGTGGAAACAAAGTAACTAAATTTTACACAATTTTTATCGATAAGGACCAATAAACTGAAAACGTGACCAATCTGAAGTTTATTTAAAGTTAATCATTGATAAAGTTATAGTCCCGATGCACTGCGGTTGGAGCCACGTGTTGTATTGTAAATATTTTGAGCAACTTTTAACTGACTTATACGTGTAGATTGCTCGGCAAATGTAGGGCCTGATATTTTCATTATTCTGCAATTACCTTATATGCTGGAAACTATTTTACTCAGGTTTATTTATTAGCTAATGGATATTGATAATTTTCATTTCTTACTGTAATTTTACCTAGATTAAGTGGGAATGCTAATAATCTTGCTCATACAAATAGTGAAAATAATAATTATAACTATATCATAAATACTAAAAACTTAGATAATAAAATTACCAATCAGCGGAAATCTATACAAGATCTCAGCGACTTAACCGTCACAATCATTTAGATATCTCCTTTTTTCGACAGTCTTTCTTTGGCATTTTTTTTATTACTTAAGATAAATTAAAATACTATACTGAAACACCAGCGAAGCTGGACATTAACCAAACAAAGAAAATATAAGCTCCGCGCTGAACCACGCGCACAAAACGGGTATTTTAATACTATTAATTACAAGGAATAACCAACTCTACTAAATTGTCTATTCCTGATTTTAAGCCGTGGAATTTATAATAGATGGAAAAGGAAATTTGATTTAAGGAAAATATTTCCCTTCCTAACAAAATATTAGATCAAAAGCTATTCGAAATAAAGATATTGCATAATAGAGATATAAGAATTTTAACAGTATGTAAAAGACCTTTAAACAATCGGTCAAAAATTCAGCAAAAAATAAATTTTATTCCACATATTGGTTCTAAGAAAATTAATATGATTTTATTTAGGTTAATAAAATTAAAATGGTAGCATAATGGCATTAGTGTGATAGTTTGAGAAAAAAGCTTGGTATTTTATATAACTAGAATTTCATAAACCCTGAATTTATATAGATTAAATTGAAGATTCTTTTTATCAGGAAGTAATTCGATGTCAAAAGGTATCTATTAAGTTTTTTAAGTTTTGAATTTGGTAAAGAATGCATGTAACTACAAAGTTAAGCCAGTAATATATTTTACATCTACAATTATCCCTTTTAATGATTTTTAAACCCTATTTAAACCCATATACCAAAAATAGTAAAAATCCAAATTACTAACTTTTAAATTTCAATCAGTTTAAAGCCATACATGTTATTGTATCAGTATTTTACGGTAAATTAGATTAATACCCTTGATTATAAATATTTATAGGGTTAGTTTAATAATAAAATTTTTTTTCATATCCGTGATATAAAAATTACCAAGATTTTGATACTATTAAAAATAAATTTTCATTAGATTTTTTTGTTTAAAAGAATTCAAATACAGAATACTTTTATGAACCTAGAGCCTTTCTTCTATTCCCAAAGTTTGGTGTGTTCACCCTGCGAGGTCTTTACGAACTGAAGAGGGATTATCTCAATGAAAAGGCCATTTGCCCATTAATTTAATGATGATAGTAGCTGTGTATAATTTTATCGAAGCTGTGCTATTTTTTTTTTATATTATGCTACAAGCTCTGTTTATCTTGCTTCGCTTGCAACTGCAATTTAATAATAATAGTTTACACATATCTAAGTATTACAAATTATTTTGCCCTGCTTATAATTTTTTCCTTTGTAAGGCGCACAGCCTTGGCCTGGACCCTCTGACACGTATGGAAAAATAATTAAAAAGGAATTTTTACCTGGGCTTCGACTTCGATCCGTCAGACAAGGAATCTATTGAGAATTTACAGTTATATGTGCTGGCCAATTTTTATTATCCCCGCTCGAAGACCGCTTAGTGAAGGGCCCCCTCGCATGCTACGCAGGAATCAGTAATAAAAATTACAAATAATACTGTTAATGTTTGTTATATTAGTGTCTAGTATTTTTTTATACTTCTAAGTAAGGTATATTTAGATGATAGCTTAGTCTATTTATTATTTCCTATATCCAATTTTTGTTAGATATCGCTATTATTTTGATTAATTATTATAACTCATGATTGTTATAAAAAATTTAAGTATCCAGAGAAAATCACTTTAACTTATACTATTCCTTTTAAAATTATCTTATTTTGGCCTAATGTGATTTTATATATTTGACATTAATTGGTAATTTCTTTTTGTTTTACCCTTAGTTGGATTATTTAAATTCATTTTAAAAGTTGAGAATATGATATGAGTTATAAAAAGAATTTTAGAAATTACGAATTAAAATATAAAGGAAGGGGGTTTTCTTCACATTAATAAACCCCTATGAAAAAACCCTAAAATCACTAAGATGCTATATGACAACAAATATTCTTAAAAGAGATAGAAAAAAAAAAAGCCTTGCAAGGCAATGAAAACAAAATTACCTTAAAAATTATCACTTGTAAATTCAATGAACTAATTGTTTTAAATATTGAGTGTTTTTGAGCCTACGCCACAAATCCTATTAGCCTAGGTAGAAAATGAAAAACAAAAAATAATTATATGAAAAAAGAACAAGATTATTCGTTTAAAAGACAATTAGATACAAAGTAGAAATGTTTTGAAAGACAACCTTACAGAACGGGGTAGAAAATGAAACTCTTAGAACCAAAGCATAAATATATACAAAAGGTAAAAAGAAAAATTTTTTCCCTGATGAACTCTAAATACCTTTGAATAAGATATAATAGAAGTTAATAAAAGTCTTTAAATTTTAAATCTTAATCAATAAAAAAGATAAACTAAAAAAAAACAAGCCTTCAGGCTCTAAAAAATATAAGTAGTTATCCTTATTCCCCTTTAGAATTATCGATAGGGAAACGCGTGTGATAGAAAAAAGATAAAGGGAGAGGCGTACTGTTCGGTGCTTTGCAGCAAAAAAAAAAGATATAATTTTTTTTTATAAAAGCTACACCCTATAGTTACCCCTCCCTAACGATCTTTTAAAGTTTTATGGTAAATCTATTTAGAAAGCGATTCAGGTGGTTAACGGGGGCCTGTCTTTGAAAGTCAAAACGGTTTGAATTACTTTAATTCAAGACAAAATAGTGCTTAGATCGGTGGGGTATCTCCTAGCTTACGCCAGGCTACTTTTTTAAAATATTTGACGGAGAGACATGGAAAAGAGTATTTGAAAAGGGTCCGGACCCTGTAAAGGGTTACCTAAAGGTCCTTATCCTGGGTTTTTAAAAAGAATAATGGCGTTGCCACAAATATTTTCTTCAATGATACCTTACTATATTTCTCTTTTAAAGGATCATAACAAATTCCCTTAAGATTTCAATATTTCATATGAGGATGGTTGGAGTATGCTTTTGCTAGAAGGGTTAACTAATATACTTGGTTATGTAAACATACTAGTTATTATAACTTAAGTATATAAATAACTTTAATTCTGGACGATTGTGTAGTGTGTAACAAACCACATTTCATGACTATGAATAAAGAAGTATATTAAATCTTAGGAAACAATTATATATAGAACCCTGGGAAATAATAAATTAAGAAATTCATAAATAGTTAGAAATAAGCAAAAAAAAGTATTAAAACCATAGATAGAATTTTACGGTGTGGTTATCCCTCTTAACATGAAAACATACCCCAGGGGGGAGCGTATACAGACAATTGTAGAGAAAATAAAGAAGCCTGAGCCATAATCCTCTTAGGCACCTTTTAGGGGGTGCTTCGAGTATGTTGACCTACAGCAATTGGGATATAGCGCAACTTGCAAAAAGATTTAAATTTGGATAACATATATAAATTTTGAAACGGTCAAAATTAAATAATAGCCGTTGCATTTCGCACAGCGTTTAAGAATGGGAGCCGTTATTGCAATGTTGGAGGGTATATTCCTGAAAATTCCTCAAAATGTTGCTCTAAATTATGATCTTATCTTAGCTAAGACCAATCTATGACTTTCTATTATAGGGTGTTTAATCTTACATTTTTCCCTCAACGACTTTTCTAAAGGCCAACCAGTCGGCCTTTTTCATAGCATATGAAATTTTAACAACACTATATGCTAGAAAGCCTTTTCAAATTGGGGGAGTAAAAATAGCACCAATTAGCAGGAACCACATTAATATGGGCACAATCTCAATATTATTTTAAGTAAGGGGAATGCTCCAGAGAGCATACGTGTGTAACTTAAAGTTTAAGAAATAGTCCCTAAGTAACATAGTGATTATGTTTAATCATCTGTTACCTTTATTCACCCTATTATCTATTTTTGCTTATAATATAATAATATGTACGTTTTAGTTGAGTGCCATAAAGAGTGGATGGCTAGCCACGAAAAAATATTTCTAACAAATTTCCTGGCCCTTTGCACCCCATTTACTACCAAACCTAAAATTCTATTTTGGGACTTTCCCAGGACCAAGATCCAATCAACTACAATGACGATTGTGTTCGGAGCTTTTTATTTTTCTATGCCTTGTAAGGCATAGCAGAAAAATATGCGGAAAAGACAATCAAGATAAAAATTATAATAATTATAACTGTTAAAACTTAAAACCCCAATTTATGTTCAGGTACAAAATTGAGACTTAGTAAATTGAAACCTTTTAATTCACAATCTTTTAAGTAGAGAACTAATTATTGACAGAGCATCGAGACTAAATAAAAAATAAGGGTTGGGTATTTATTTTAATGAATAATAGTCGTTTAACGGTACATAACGTAGGTTAACGGTATTGATTTAAGCGTAATAGCCAACTTTATAGCTTCCTTTTTTGTTTTTAGCCGTTATTATTATATATCTAATCTAATTTGGAAGTATGGAGGCGCAGAGCTCATGTCAAATTTTTCTTTTTAGAGACCAGCAAGCCTACATTCTTTTTATTGGTATCGGTAATAGGGTAACACATATAAACAAGGATTTTTCTGTACAAATTAACAACAATAATTATTAATTTTATATAAACCTGTTTTAATAAATTAAACCCGCGGGGCGCAGGGATCTGAGTATGGGATTTTAAAGACCGCAAAAGGGTCTAAAAGACTTACACATGATGAATTCCGTTAAATAAACCCTTTATTCTGTAAAATACTTAATGAATAAACTAAGTACTTTTATCTTTTGATTTTTATGCCTATGAAAATAAGCGCGGAGCAAGGAATAATAAAAATTTTCGCACAAAAGTCCCTGCAATCTAAGGAAAATAAATTCAAGAAAACTTGGCCCCAATTTAATCCCCCCATGGTTAATAAGGAAAAAATCTTAAAAGGAAAATCAATTGAATTATGAACTAAAGATAGAAATGGTTTAAACTACTCCTATGTTACAGTTAAGAAACTTAAGTCTGATAAATCTAGCTCAAAGTTAAGAAAAAAGGGCCGTTTAGTGTTTAAACAAATAGGAATAGAGCAGGTTATTAAAGAAGTGCTAATGATGGAGTATCATTGTAAAAGAAGTTTTACATTTTAAAACCGCTGATAACTATTAAAAAATAATAGATACAATATACTATATAAGATAAGATACTTTAATTTAAACTTGTAAAAATGAAAGGGTTAACTTCACCCTTTTCAATAGCTCTTGCTAATTGAAACATGCACAGATCGGTTATTTTTAGGAAATAAGGATATAAAATTGCTTACAAGGTATTGCCTAGAAAGTAATGGACACTATCGCTATGATTTTTTTCGCAGGATTGAAATTTAATTGTAGTGTAGGATCTATTTGTAAGTGGGTAAGTGGCCGCTTGATTATTCTTATAATTGTCTTTAAAACAAATTAGTAGAAAAAGGTAAAATTAGCTAAGTAGAAATTCCCCTTGATTAACACCACGGGTCTATACAAGATATAACTACAAGCTAAAACTTAAACAGATGTTCATAGTTTAGAAATGAGGATTACATAGCCCACCTAAAACCATCACCCGCAAATTTTAATAGTTTACCTTACAAGTAAAAATAATTATAGACTTGAGCTTGTTTTCATATCTGGTCTATGACAAAAAATTACGCATTAGCAACTTTTACTTAAAGTTGATTTTATAATCCGCATCGTTTGATGATGAATAGAAGGATTGGACACAGTTTGCTTGTTAGATAAATAATTTTTATCTTAATTAAGGGCCTCCAATGGTGCAGAAGTTATAAATACTTTTAAATATTTAACGATCTAGTTCGTTCTGAGGATGACGCCTAGCGCACTTGATTCGTAGGTAGCTCAAGCTAGGGACTAACTGCTTTTTGCGTATAGGGCTACTTGCCGGTACCTAGTTTTTTCGGTATTGGCGAAAGCAAGCTGGTGCCACCTAATATCATAAATTAGTCGTATTAAATTTTTAAATATTATTGGCTATTTTCGGGCCGGCTGGCAGCATACCTATCTCAACTCGAGAAGTATGCCAACCTGGCCCTCTAAATTATCTTAAAGTTTAATATGTCCAGCTTAAGTATTAAATATGATAAACGCTACACTGTACTTTTTATACTGTTTTTACTGCTACTTATGTATGCACATAGAAAATGCAACGAACGCAATCGATTTTATTTTTGATGGAGCCCCTCAACACAGAAGTGCGATCCTTCCTATATTTAATTTTTTCAATAGTGATGTATTATTAACTTTTATATAAAAAATTAACTTGCCCAACCTAAAAAATTTGAATTTACCTACAGATTTATTTCAAATTATTTGAAAATTTAGTGGTAATGTTGCCTGCTTGACTGGTAGTAGCATATTTATCTGTCGCTGAAAAAGAAAAAATGTATGGCTAGTATGCACAGAAGATTAGGGTCTAATACTGGTAGGTCAAAAATTGAATAGACTTTTTTTTTAATATTTTAATCAAGTAGCTGAGTTATAAATAAAAAGCCTAATTAACAT
>JACYFI010001481.1:0-12563 GCA_020975735.1 Ophiocordyceps xuefengensis | reverse complement strand
ATAGATCTTTTTTAAATCAACTAATTACCTTTATTAGTATTTATACTTAATAATGTACATTTTATATTATATGTTATATAATAAACATACGTTGATAAGAATACGACGGGAACCCATTCTTGGTAAGTATATTATTTAGATAATATGGTCTTACAGAACTAAATACTCTATCTAACAGAAAACAAATAACTATTTCATCATATAATTAAAAAGGTAGGTAAATGGGATTTTTTAAAAAAAAATTTGGGTTATATAATACGTATTCATTTTTTATATCGTAAAACCAATTTAAACGCATATTTACATCTATATAATAAACACATCTATTAGGTACAGTTGTTAATACGTTTAGTTTCTAATAAAAATACTTTTATACAACTAGAAGGGGCGCAGGTTTTTGTACCTATCCGGGCAGTGGTAGACCCACCCCCTTGGCTTATTACCGCCATCAGGGTGCAAGATAATGCATGGGGGGGGTGTCAAGACAAGGATAGTTTGGTGGAAGCTCGCAAAGGCTCTAACAATAAGGGATAGTTTTGCAGGTAAAATCAGTAGTATGCCATTCCCTAAAAGGGGTGCGATTGTATGTATTTTACCACCAACCAACCAAACAAGCTGAAAAAAAAGGACAAAAAAACGCATAGTATTGCTGAAGTCATCAAAGCACTAAACAAAATTCAAATTGGTAGTCCGGAACGCTTAACAATCTTTTACATGTAATATATAATCTTCCTCTTGGATTTGAAATAGCTACGCAATTCAAAGGAATATCTCTTAATTTTTTTTAATCCTAACTTTAAATAATTAACATTGTAACTATGCTGCGGCTGCCAAACCACCCTAACTAAAACCTAATGAAAACCCCTTATCCCATTTACTTCTTATTTTCATAATATTGGCATAGCAACCCTCTAGTTGTCTAGCAAAGTATATAATTTCTCGAGGGAGGTGGCAGGCAATTAAGTGTAAACAATCAAAAAATTGTCGAGTCCTACATCATTAAGAGCTTGCGCCACCAAATGCCTTCTAGAATTATACAACTCTACCTATTACTTACAATTTCTCTTAAATATACTTGAAAGTATTAACAATCAGATTATTCTATTTTTATCCAAGTATATTTGTATAATTCACATAATGATGTGGGTAAAATAAATTATATCCAAGAGTATTGTTCTCTTAGGGTGGTAAGGTTTATAACTACCATGCTTTCGGGTATTATAGGAAGGGTGTCTGGGACCTTGAGACCTGGATAGTGGTTGTGGTAAGAGTGAAAAGAGGATTACCTTGTTGCGTAGGGATTTAGGTTAATGTGTGTATAATATGGTTCAGGATTAATAAGATTAAGGATGGAAATTTCCTGTGAGGGTGAATAGAAATGATTTCATTCATTGTACTACCTTTTTGTGGCCATATGGGCTTAATGAATTATATAAACCCACTTTTGTGTGATCTGTAATTTCATAAATCAGCCTCAAACCACCCTGTCTTGAATTATGTCCCGTCCATACAAAATTTAAGCAATGAGGGCATCCGCCAACAAATAGCCTGAAACACCAGAGAAGTTTTATTCACCAATGTCAATGTCCCCATCTGGACCATAAAACTAAATTTTAATAATAAACCATTTATAGGTAAAGGTAATAAGTAGGCAAAAATTAGAGCCCGAAGAATTAGAGGGTATCGTTGCTGTCAATTAATTCTTTTTTCTAGCAGAAAACTTTATTTGTTGGATTAAAAAAGTATATACATCTTTGTGGTTTTGGGCTCCTTCTTTATTACAAGGAAAGCAAATATTTCCCTCGTTCGGTATTTTAAATAACGTATAACCTAGAGATACTAATTGGTTATATTTACAATTAAAAAGAGAGATTATAGGACTATAAGCATTTTTAGTACCTCAGATTAATAATGTAATACGTCTTAAATCATACGCGGATATAATACCTAAAATTATGTAAAAAGAACGAATCCAAAATAATATCAAGAATTCTTTTTATTTACGCTCAGAGACCGATGTTCTTAGGACAAGTACAACCGAACCCACCGAAAAGATATACGATTTAAAATAAAATTGAAAGGCCTGCTATATAATAACAATAGATTGTACACAGCAAGAGATCCCATTTTATGGTAATCTTTTCTAGGTCAATACCTGATTAAAGTTAAGAACTCCCTATGAAATTGAAAGTTGTAAGGTGTACCACCAACTACCCTAAACTTAAGATAAAAAACATAAGGCACATTTTAGGCATTAATTGGGCTAAACCTTCCTGGTAGAAGTATTATAGATCTAGTCCCAAGTTGTATTCGGGTATAAAACTCCCCCGGGCGCAACAAAAAGACCACTTGTAGCAATCCGTGTAGCTAACTCCTAATATATATAGAAACGTTCACTAGACCTTGAAGTATTGTACTAAAAGCATTCATTTAATTACTGGAACATGAGCCACTTGAAGAATATGCAATTAACTCCTATTAAATATCTGTAGTATCTTACAATAGTACAAACTAGGCATAATAAAGGAACAGTTAGGTACTATAACAAAAAAATTTTAATAAAAGGTTATAATCTAAAATGTTTAACTTTAGGAAGTCAAGGAAAATTAGTTCTGAATAACCATATGATGTACTTAACGGACAATCCCGCCTAAAACGAATGACTACCCTCCCAATAGGCGTGCTCCACGGTGTGCCCTATAGTAGTGAATTTTCAAACCGCCAATAAACCTGGTGTTCTGTTACAGCAAACGATAAAATCATACCTGACAAATATAAAATATTTGTGTTTATTTCTAAATTCTTTAATTAAAATTATAGTAGCAAAATCGAAGTACTCCCCCAATAGTAGTATGATATAGTTTTAATATAGATAATAATTATAGAATCAATGAGGCCTTCATAATGTTCTATAAGATAATAGTAACTGCCTTCTTTTATATAGCCCAAATTAACCCTACCATATAAAAGAAGGAAGGGTAAAGATACTTTTTCAAGAAATATATAGAAAACAGTAGTAATTAAGTCATAAATACGGCTAAAATAATAACCTTTCTAACAAATAGCATTATTACTAATAAGATTTTTTTTCTTTTCTTTTAAGAATCCAATTTGATATACTACCGCGTACAGGTTTTTTAATTGTAGTTTATAACAAAAGAATACCGTTATACCATCTAGACCTAAATAAGTATCAAATTAGTTTGAATATATAATGTTTCTTTACATATTGAAACTTGGATAGTACCTATTATTAAATACCATATGATCAAAATTGAAGAAATAAATTCGAGTTTATTAACACTAGTTTAATAGTAACTAATATCATTTTTAGAGTAGGTGGAGCCTACGAGGCTTTTAAATTTTTTTTCCAGTAGTTATGGGAGTTTATACTAGATATTAATAATGCACCTTATAACAGTACAGTTATAAAAAAAGAAGATTAGAATAAACTTGTACAAAATATATTATTGGGTAACTTGAAGGATTATTTGACTTTAGCCTTCTGCAACCTAGACCCGATTGGACAATGGCAGTTCATTGGTGAAATCTTGCATCTGGATCTTTTTCTCTGCTTGGAGGCTTATGGCGCAAGCCGACCAGCACGGCGGCTGCTCATATAAATAAGCGGAGCTCAAGAATCTATTTATGTTGCGTAAAAGATAATTTCTAGCTAAAGCGTCGCAAACAGTAGAAAAATAAGCAATTGGAAGCACTTCTCCAACCCTTTAAGCTAAGCTCACGTTAGTTCCAGCCAGACAGGGGAGGCGTGACCTTGGTACCTCTCTGAGGATAAGGGAGTACGTATATGTTTTTATTAAGACAGGCAGAAACGCCACAGCACCTAAACTCCACTAATAATTAATCTTTTAAAAATTTATATGGATATTTTACCGCACTAGGTATATATTTAAGGGTGGTTATTTTTAGTGAACGGTGGTGATGCTGGCGGCGGGCTCTAATGTTATTAGGCTTTGCATACCCCATTGAGCCAGAGCCGCTTATAGAATTTAGGAAGGCTCATATATATTTTTATGTCAATCAATACTGATACTTTCTACGGATATAAACTTATTATAGTCTGTAGATTAAGAATAACTTTATAATTTTATAAAAATATTACCCACCAAACTATATAAACAAGAAGGTATAAATAATATAATGCAAATAATATTAGGCCACAGAAGACACGTTCAAACAGGAAGGGGAATCAGCTGTTCGAAATCTAATATCCTAGTGACAGAGCCCGGCATAAAATAAATACAAAAACCAAATAATGATTGAAGCTTTTTATACTAAAGTTAAAAATCAGACAGCATATACCCACTACATTTAACAACTATGCTTAAATAAAGTCTGCTTTAAATCATTCTGTGATGTTACGTTTTTCAAATCTATATCCAAAGTAAATATGCATGTATAACTTAATGAATCAATATATACAATAAAATCGATTTTGTATTAAATAACCACTAAAAGAATAAGTAATTTAATATTAAATACACTTGAATAACAATCACTTTCAAGCGTAATCGGTAAAAAAAGAAAACGAAAGTATAAAGACCGCCGTGTTCGGTCATAAATCCCCTACCAATTCAGTTCCGTGGTGTATCTATTTTTTTTGTTCTTTTATTCTTGGTCAAAACACTTGTGTTTACGAGCAGTGGCCATACTACATTTAGCCTCATAATTCTTGGTAAAATTAAAAACATAATTCTTGTATATAAGCTTTTGAAATTTAAGAGCTTGCCGCCATCTTACTGAACCTGAGATGTATTTAAAATTCGGTTCCAGCCTAAATCCTACATGTTTTGTAACTTTTAACTTAATTTAAGTAGCATCCCTAGTTATATATTACTACAACCTAAAAGGTATTTATTATTTTTGCCTTTTCTTCCATCTTTGCCAGGGCGTCATAATCGGCGCCCCTGTTGCTAATTAAGGTTAAACTTACCGGGTTTATTAATGCTTTTAATTTAGTATCTTCGTTCTGTTTATACACCTGAAATTATTGGTGAGCAAAAGCACTTAAAATTTAAAATAAAGATTAAATTTCCATTTAGATCTATGAACTAAGTTTTCTAAGCTCGAGTTTCAAATTTTTTGTGGCAAATTCCTTTTTTCTTGGGATGTAAAGTACTATATATAAAGTTTAACTAGTATCTAAACCATCTTTAATAAAAGCTTTTTGTGGGTGCGTCGGTTGCGTGGCGTTGCAGCATTTGAATTATTTTATATTTAAGTGAGCCATTAAGTCTTATAACTACAAAGTCTTTTCGTAGCTGCTCAAATATATTGTTTACTTTCCAGCGTGTGACCAAAATAATTAAATAATCCTTTAACTTTTTAATCGTAGAACTTGGGTGTGATTTTTAGGACATTCTTTATCGTAAAAATCTAGCTTAAAATCACTTGAGGTTTAATATTAGGGTAGGAACAAGGATTTTAGAAAGGGATGTATATAAATCAACACACAAGGAAGAATGGTACTTCCGAAGAGGGTAAAAGTGGTAAATGACCTATTCTTAAAGTTTTACACCGGTATAAGAGGAGGCCAGTTATGTATTCACATATAGCTAAAAAAAATAAGAAAAATCGAATTTATATGCTACATTTTTAGATAGCGTTTAAAACTATGTATATTTTTATAAATAATCAAATTAATTATAAAGCTTGCGTCCTCCTTACCACTAAACCTTCAGACTAATTCCGTAAATAAGCTAGCTATTATTCATTATTGTGCTGTTTTTCCTAGGGCCACAAGCTACTGCTAGCAGAAAAAAAAAATGCAATAATTCTTAATTTAAATTATTCATTTAATGGTGTCACTAAAAGGATAAAACCTTTTGCACTTCCATGCTTGTTACCATTGATAGTATTAATAAAAGTACCCCTTCTGCCTTTTAGATACTTTTTATTTAATTTGAAACCATCCAGTTTCATTTATAAATTTTTTAATATTACAATGGCAATAGGACTTATAGTCCCGGGTAATTAATTTAAAGGCTTCAATGGCTGCTGATTTTTAATAATAAAACCCTCTTAGTCTATAGGGTTTTCTATGCTGTTTATTTAGTTATTTGTGCCTACTTCGTCAGCACGAAAGAAATAACAAATTTAGAGTATGCGCGAAAGTACAAAAATATTTATTAGTCTTTGCCTCCGGCTCTTTATATAAGGAATTAGGGCCTGTAAGAGATTAATTGAGATCGTAATTACATTTATCTCTCATTAAGCCTGGACAGATACGTTGGTTGAATATATAAATTACAGTCATCCTAAATAGGCTTCTGGAAGAATTTAAACCTTTAAAGTTACCTTCCCTGCTGCATTTTCTAAAATAAAGACCATTCTCAGGCAAATTTGTGGCATCTATTTATAGATCCATACTATAACCGCTCTCGCTAAAATCTGAAAGGGAGGGCTTCTGTTTAGGTTCCTTCTACAGGGAACCAGATAACATATTATTAAAAGTAAACAGAATAAAGGTAAAGCTAAGTTCCACTACCATTTTATTTGAAACTGTACGTTAATATTTAAATTCCTTAAACTATTTTGTTTATCAATATTTTATTAATTTAAGACTGAACTAAAACTAAATTCATACAGCTAATCAATTGGGCTGTACGTTCTTAAGGACCCACTAGAAAGCATAGTATACTTATTAACACTTCATCCCGCTAAAAATAGCCATAGGTAGATACAGAAATGAAACCGTAGTCATAATAGTTTACCTAATTCCCTAATCACCTAAAACTAATCCAGCCCCACTTTAGGAAAACAGGCGTAAACTTCAAATAAAGCGATATTATATTTACTACTGGGAGCCTAAAGAAATCAAATTAAAATTAGCTTGTGTAGGTGCTAACATACTCTTTTAAAAATTAATTTAAAAGCCATCGCGAAGCCCTGGTACTAAACACCGTAATCGTAATTCTTCCTTTTTTATTCATTAGTAGGCGCTACTACCCTCGCGGGACAAACACAGGAGAACAAAAGTTTCTAGGACTTTTTCTCCCTAAAAATAGTTCTAATTATTAAATTAACCACACATCCAATTTAAAACAGGTATAAAATTTATACCTTGGTAACTTTTTTCGAAGTATGTTCGTACAATCTTAATGATAAAAACACAGGGGTGGCTAGCGAGCTCGCCTCATTAACACCATCACCATTTAAGTCGTATGAAACTGCCCATACCTAAACAGGCCACTCTTCGCTGGCGGGATGCCTTATTTCCCTTTCGTTTATCTATCTTTGATTTTAATACTTTACGCGAGTCATTACCCTGAGTCCATGTATTATTACTGTGACATTTTAAATTTTAGTTAAGAAAAATAGCTTTAAGGGGCTCTGCATTTCGTGAGGTTTAGCAAAAGGTTCACGTCTGCTAGGCCCGAGGTAAAAGTGAATCTTCCCTTACTTAAACTTTTTTTTTAATTAGTGCTGGCCTGAGTAAAATCTAATTCCTGTTAATACTCTTATCTTAAATAGGGTAAAAATTGGCGTGCCCATAAATATTACGTAATTTTCGTTTTAGTACTTTAAATTATAATTCTTTCGTGCTCTTTATATAATAAGCATAAATAAGCGGTTTTTTACGTTAGTTTAAGTAAGATTAAATTTACTAATTAACTTCTTATATAAACAATAATATTAACTGCTGGTGCTCGCCGGTGGCATTATAAATAGTTTCTTTTTTCTTAGCGCAGGCGCAATGCTTACGTTTTGGTTGATTCATGGGCTAAATATAATGCTAATTTTCCGACCTTTTTATATTAGGTCAGCTAAATTATCCCAAGTTAATTTAGTATAGGAACAGATAATCCTGCATTTTAAAATAGTGTAGCCCCAATTTTTGAATTGTTACTAGTAAATGGGATCTGTAAGTAACTAAAGGTGTCAGCTAAAACTAAAATCACATACCTAAACAATTATTTAAAAATTTCGAATGAATATTATTTCCTTTTACAGTTTTTTCTATTTCAAAAGTCTAATTCATTACCTAATATTATAACTCACCCTTAATCCTCCTTTAATTCATTTTATCTAGGTGATTAGGTTTATCTCGGTGTTTATTTTAAAGAAATTTAGTATGTACCCTTTAAAGAATTTGTATATATTTTACAATCTATAGTACATCATCTTATATTTTATATATTCATACCTTTTTAGCTATAGTACGGCATCCTAAATTCTAACACCTAGCTCGCTTTACCTAGTTTTTCTAAAGTTCTTAAGATTCTATCTTTTAGCTAGAAACACAGTTAATTTTTTAAAGGAGTGCCAAGCCATTATTTTAAATACAAGTAATTTTAAGTTCTCCTAGCTACAAACTAAGTAATTAGATAACCCGCATTAAATACTAACTGATTGTTATACAGACTAAAAGTACTTTCGTTGTCATTAACTGTTCGCGGGGATAAATATTAATACCTTTAGGGCCAACGTACACAAATTTGATATCTAGGTTGTTCTAGCTTTAAGGTATTTCATTAAATAAATGATCATACATTTGAATATACATTTAGATTAACTTTTAAAATATAGAATTTGAAAAAGGGCAAGTATTTTGGCTGCACAAGCGTTAAGGAAATTTTTTCATCTTTCTTTTCGCCTATTTTCACATCAGCAAATTTGTCAACACAAAAGAATCAATCTAATCGTCAACCCGATAGTTTTTAACTTTATTTGTTTTTGTAAAAAAAAAATTCGCTAAACCGCATGAAAATCTTATCGTTTCAAATTAACCATTAAGATGGGCGTTTTAAATCTCGAGGTCTCTGGACCCGAAGGGCCCTAGAAATCCTTGTAGCTCTAGACTTTTTTCCTTGCATTTCTGAATCACTGGGCAAAAAATTATTAGGTTATTTTTTAAAAAGTAAATATATAGATATATACATTTTTGTTAACCCCCCCCTTTATAACCCCCGTAAAAAATATGTATTAGAGCAGTTTAAGAAAATAAAAAAATCATTTAACCATACAATTTAATTACCATTACCTTTAAATACGATAGCTTTCGCCACAAAGCGGCTTTTATATAAAGCTTAAAATTTAGCTACTATTGAAACTAGGGCTAATGATAAAAATTAAAAAAAGTCTTTTTTTTGAACCTACAGCATTAGGACGCTAAATCTTCTTTGCATAACACTCATGGTTTTTTCTTTCAGCTACAGTTAACCATTATGCTTGTACTACCCAGTAAAGCTTGGGTAACAGTAACCACTAATTTTCAGAAATTGAAAAATAGGTGGTAGTAAACTTTCATTTTTTGGCATTGTGACGGGTGCGGTGGAGCAAGGTAATTATTTTTATATAAAAGTTAGCTATACTCGCTATTAAAAACTATAATATTGGAAGGCGCACTTCTGTGTGAGGGGCTCCTCCAAAAAAAAATACTACTTTGCCATTTTTAATTACATACTAGTAGGCACTACAAACACAGTAAGAAAAGGTACATGTGTGGGCTATAATTTTATACTAGGGGTTGGACATATTAACCTTTAGAATAAATTTTAGGGGCAGGTGGCAGTCTATCTGGTAGTGAATAAAGGAGTATGCTGACAGCCCCCGCAAAAATAGCCAATAACTATTTAAAAACTTAAATCGACTATATTATATTAGTAGAGCGGGCCTTCTTTCGCAAACAAATACTCGGGGGGATTACGTGGAAGATAGCGCTATAGCAACAGCAGTATGTCCTGGCTTTGTAACTAGCACAGAGGGGCACTAGCCTCATCTCAGATCAACTAAGATCGAATACTTAAGAAGTATTATTACTTCTAACTATTGAGCGAGAGACTAACAAATTCCTTTAGTCTCAAAACCAAGCATATGTCTACCTGCTATTTCTTATCCAAGAGCAGACGTTTTATAAAATTTCACTTTAAGTAAAAGCTTGCTAACTTGCGTATTTTTTTGGTTCAATGGAAACAGACGATTATACCAGCAAGTTAATTATTTTATTTGTTACAAGTAAACTTACAATTGGCGTGAGGTTTAGTGGGGCTTTTAATCCTCATTCTAAACCTAAACTGTAACGGATCTGTTTACAGGTTAGCTTGGTAGTATATTCTGTATAGACCCCTTGGTGTTAATCAAGGAATTTCTACTAGCTAGCTTTAACTTCTACCTAATTGTTTGACACAAAGTATAAGAATAAACAACAGCGGCCACTAACTTCAACTAGGATCCTCACTAACTTAAGTTAAAATTTCATCCGAAAATGCATCAGGAAATAGTTTTCTCCTATTCTTCACCAGGCATACCTTGTTAGGCAATTTTATATCTTATTTCTAAAGTTAAACCGAATCTAGTTGCACTATTTCATGCGGATTAAAAGTAGGTAAGCCGTTTCTTTCTACAATTTTAAGATAAAGTCATTTGATCTTTACTATCGTTTATTTCGTACTCAATATTATTTTTAATAGTTAAGCGTTCTTAAAATGTAAATCCTTTGACTAATAGTACTCCACTCCCTTAGCACTTCTTAATTAAAAACTGCTACACCTATGTTAAACAAGAAACACCCTTTTTCTTTAATTTAGCTAAAGGATTATTCCCGACTTTAGATTTTACTTACATTAGGGATTATTTCAAACCTGTTCTATCTTTTTTTAATTTCATTGTCTGCATAAATTCCCTTTAAACTTTTCTTATTAAAACACGGGGTATTTAAATGGGCTAGTTCATTTAGATTATTTTCTCTAATGTAGAGGCCTTTGTGCGAAAAATTTTTTTTATTCTTGGCTCACCGCAGCTTTCATTTCAATAGCATAAAATTCAGAAAATAAGTACTAAGTCTTATCTTAGTAATTTTAGAACACGTAAAAAGAGGCCTACTTTTACGGTATCAAAATATAAGTCTTTTAGACCTCTTTTGGTCTTTAAAATTCCCATAACTAGGATCCTGGGGCCAGGTTTAAATTTATAACAGGGTTATATAAATTATAATATTAATTTGTTGTTTAAATTACAGACTATAATCTTGGCTATTATATAGTAACCCCTATTCACCTAACCCAATAAAATATATGAGCTTTGCTGGTTCATAACAAAAAAATGATGAAACTGGCGCTCATACTTCATTAATAGAATTAGATTAAATTACTATTATCGGCTGAACAAAAAGGAAAGATTAAGTGGCTATCGGTTAAAATCAATACCGTTTTACTACGTATTACGTTAACGCCTATTGGTATTACTATAAGAATAAATCCACCCCTTATTTTTTATATTCGGGGCGTTCCCCTCATAATAAGCGTTCTTCTAAATAAAAGATTGCATTAAATAGAGATTGGTTTTCAAATGTAAAACGAAGTCCCAATTTTGTACTGACAATCAAAACTTGGTGTTTTAAAGTTTCTAAACAGTAATTAATTATATATTAAATTTACTCGTTTTTTTTTTTGCATATCTTTTTCTAGCTTGCTTACAAAGGAATAGAAAAGTAAATGCTTAAACACAATCCGTCATCAGTTATTTGGATCGTTGTCCGGGATTCAATTGGATTAGTTTTAGGTAGTAAATGCGCGTGCAAGGCCCCAGATTTTGTTTTAGAATATTTACTGGCTCCCAAGCTATCCCACTTCTTTATGAGCATCCACCTAAAACCGTAATTATTTATATTTTATAAGGCTAAATGGATAAATAGGGGTGATAAAGTAAAACAAAGATGATTAACATATCACTATTGTATTAGGCTATTTCTTAACTTTAAGTTACAACAGTAATATGCTTCTGAGGTCCTACTTTTAAAAATATGAGATTCTGCCATATTTTTTGTGCAGGGCTTTCCTCGGCTAAATTTTTGTCTATTTTAACTGTCCTACAATTAAATAGGTTTCTACCATTTATCAGTGTTTTAAATCTTGATAATACTTTACTTGAAAGAAAGCCCTACTGTGACCTAAAAAGGGTGGTCGAAGGAAAAATGTAAGATTAACACCCTATAAATAAGAGTCAAATTGTGTCTTACCTAGGATAAGTTCATAATTTAGACCTAACATTTTTAGGGATTAGAAATAATCTCCCTCATACATTTCGCAAATACGCTCCCATACTTAAAATGGTTTGAGTGGAAATGCAAATATATTTAATTGTACCGTGTTAATTATTATATGTATCAAAAGTTAATCTTTTTGAGTTGCCCTCCCATCGATGTAGGGTTCAAACATATTTAAGGTGCACCCCCCTAAAAGGGGTCTAAGGGGATATGGTGCAGGCTTTCCTACTTAAAATATCTTAACAAAATCTGATACCTCCCGGTGGGGATTTTCTAATGTAAGAAGGGGTTAAACACACGAAAATTGTACTTGGTTTTATAAATACTTTTTTTGTATGCTTACTTTTCTACGTATTTGAAATTTAATGTTCATTTAATTCCTGGGTTATTTATTATAATTGTTTTTCCTCTAACAGAATTTATATACTACTTTTTATTCCATTGCATGGTGTTGTATGTTACACCTACCCCAACCGCCAAGAATTAAGTTATTTAATAAACTCTGCATTGATATAATCTATTAGTTACCATTATACAAAGATAATTTGGAAATTTA
>JACYFI010001480.1:0-11818 GCA_020975735.1 Ophiocordyceps xuefengensis | reverse complement strand
ATCTAAGAGTCGATGATATCTATTTTATTTTTATAAAAAAGCTATAATTATTTTTATTTATTGACTCAAATATTATCCTTTTAACGTGTAATTACTAAAGGTGAAGGGTATACATGGGGGTTTATTATTAGTTACAAATCATTACACAAATATTTCATATATTTATATTTTTTAAAAAGGTATATACGCTTTTACTTTTTAACATAGTTTGGTACCCATAGAAAGTTTCGAGTATCTGAATATTACACTCTAAAAAGCTTGTTTATATTTGCAATTGGTTTTATTATGATACAAAAATATTAAATAAAAGGGACAAAGCAAATCTAAAAAAAATAGAAACCCTTAATTATTATCTCATTGGCAATAAAGGATCAATTTATTTGATGTCTACTAATGATTTAAGTTTTCTATTATTTTTTAGCTGTTCGAATTGCAAAGTTATGGATTATATACTTTAAGACTAATATATAGAAACCTCAAGAATTGACAACACAGGGGTTTTAATATACTTTTTATTGGGGTGAGATTAAGTTTAACTTTATAGTCGCCCGTTGTGCTAATTTTTATTTGTGTCAAACGAACATCTATATTATCATCAGCATAATCCGGCAACACGAGTTAGATGAAGGGTGGTGGAAAGCCGACTTTAAACTTAGCATCCTGTCCAAAGGTTGTGGAACGAGAAATCTGCTGGTCCTAGTGCCCATCGACCCGAGCCGGGTCTATGAGTTAGAGCTAAACTGCCGCTGAACCCGCCATTACCAAGGGTATCCTACCAAGAGGGCATATCTAGGTCAGAAAAAAGGATATGTGCATTGTGTATAGATTTTGGATATGAATATCGTACAATGGATCAACAAGCAACTCAGGGTAAACATTAGTACAATAACGTTAAAGAGCTGGGGGGCTCTAGGAGGATTAAGAAAAAATCAAAAATTGGAGA
This sequence comes from Ophiocordyceps xuefengensis, assembly GCA_020975735.1. Taxonomy (NCBI): domain Eukaryota; kingdom Fungi; phylum Ascomycota; class Sordariomycetes; order Hypocreales; family Ophiocordycipitaceae; genus Ophiocordyceps; species Ophiocordyceps xuefengensis. The sequence goes on along the minus strand of JACYFI010001480.1, from coordinate 10,875 downwards.
CTACGGGGTGTCCTACAGTTCCTTAAAAGGACCATGGTAAAGCAGAGGGGTATAGTTAACCTCCATGGGGAAGGACCTCCGGTTTTAAAGCGGTCCGTCCTAAACCGACTGATGCGCTGAAGTCCCAGTACCCAGATTTCCAAACTACGGTTTTTAGTTAAACTACAGGAAGATTTATGAACTTTGTTAGAAATAGCAAGAAGGCTTTTAGTTGTTGGCAAAGATAAATTATACAGATTAATTATACTGTTAAAGATTTATATTACGCAGCTTTCAAAAATTCAGAAAAGGTAACCAGGAACAATCACGACCGGAGTATAATACCTATTACGGTTGAGATAGATTGTCAGTAAGAAGCTATAGTTGAATTTATCATTAGTTGGAAGATGTACTGTCCAATTCCACCCCGGAAGAATAGCATTATATATAGCAAAAAGCTAACCGGAGGTGAAAGAGCCATGTGACTATTGAGCCCCTCCTAGAGACAAACCTGAGTACAACGGATGATATAAAGAATATTATTAAGGAAGTATTTAATGAACAGACTTTCAACGAAAGCGCATGGTTTAGACCTAAACAAGAGCTGCCCACACCGCATTTAAAAACGTGGTTAAAAGAAATTCGTCTCGGCCAAATGATTTATAGAAGGAGACATTCAAATTAAAGTTTTGACGAAATAGGCATAATTAACACAAACTGGGATGGATGTCTTGAACGAAAGAATAATACCCAAGATTTTTGAGATTTAATTCGTAAAGCGTTGAAGGCCAGGGTTACAGGAATTCATCAACTTACTCTTCACCTCCGACAGGAAAACACCTCAACTCTCAATAATGAAGGCCCATATAGCCAATTATCTTTTTCTCGTATAAAACTCGACTTTTTATCGGGGTAAAACTAAAGGAGATTTCGACGGGAAATCAAAGTTACTATTTAAACCCAATCTTATAATCGATTTGTCCGTAAAAAGGAAAGAAAGCCAAACCCCTAATGGAGAATAAATTTACATAAAAGTTTTATGACTAATCCCGTACATGCTAGATATCGACCCCTAAATTTTAAAAGAAGCATGGAATAGCATTAGATAATGGCAGAGACGAATTATAGGGGTTTCAGAGGGATCAAAAAGAACGACATGTGTAAATTTATGATCCAACAAGAATTAAGGTGTTTCTTGAAGGATCGAGTTAGGTTAGAGCTTTCCGACACTAAAAACCAAAAATAACCGACGCAACCAAACCACCGCTGAATTTTCCTCAAATCGGTTAGAAGCGGTCAAATAGAAGTAATCTATGAGACGTACCTCTAAGAAAGAAGACAATGGTTTTTGAGGCAGGAAATATAGAAAGATAGAGGAATTCTAGCCCCCCCCGATAGACAAGGTCAAAAAAAAATTTGATAAGCCTGGTTTCTTAAAAATAAGGTAGACCCAATTACACCAAAATTTATCTGAGATTGGCAAGAATCGAAGATGCTACAATTCTAACTATACAATCCAGTTCTATAGAGGGTATAAAATACAATACTATCGTTATCCCAAGAATTAATTTTAAAAGCACCTATTCAGTAAATGCTACACTAATATACTGAATAGATTCTTGTGCAAGACATCTAGCACCAAATTCAAAGCTGGTAACTCAGCTAAAATTTATTTCAAGTTAATGGTTATAAATCTTAAGAGGGCAAAGGATAAGCATGGGTTTCGTAAACAAGTACTAGGATAAACACTGCGTCTTCAATATAAAAGTGTTGATATAATATTTAAAATTTCAATCGCGCGAAGTATTATCCACAAGCTGCTTTGGAAGGTATTACTTGTGTTTATGGTACTATCCGATACAGAGTGGAGATCTCACGTTTCGATGGATGAATGGGACCTAATTCCTAAAGGCTACGAGGTTAGATAAAATTATGTTCGAAAGGAATCGTAAGGCAATAATACCATTAATGTAGAATTGCCCACAGAAACATCAATTAAGCATAAAACATACCACCAAACGAATAAAAACAGAAAAATTTCGGCCCCAATCTGGGATGCCGTATATGAGGATCCATCACGTACGGTTCGGAAGGGGGGAGTGATTTTCCGTAAATAAAGATATACTTTTCCAGTTCTTTATAGGCGGGGTTTAATATATCCAATTAGGAAGTATCTAATCTAGATAATCTAATATATTTTGAATACTTTAGATATAAAGTTATATAAGCTATTACAGGATTCTTGTATGATATAAAGACCTGTACTATATAAATATTTTCTGCTTTTGTTATTATTTACATATAGGATTTTTTTTAAAGGTACAGTTGCCGCACATTTTCATTTTTGATCTCCTAAAAGGACTTTGGGAAATCCTAATGAAAACGTTGGGAGTAAATTTCAATTCCGGGAAACCCCGTAAAGTTTATCTTGGTACCTAGCCTTAATTTGAAATATATGAGTCTGGCTGATCTATATTTACTCAAAAGGTATAGTAAAAAGCAGAGGAAGATGATGAAAAAATAAACGAATTGGAGCAATCCAGCGTGGATTCCTAAGCTAGGTAATCATGTCGACCAAGAAGTATCAATTAGAAAAGAGCACGAGATAAAATGGTAATTGGATAGGTGGTATAATTTTACCCGCGGTTAAGCGATATTACTTTATGGGCTTTTCGAAAGAGTTATCAAGTTAAAACCCCTTTCAAACCCAATTATTTCCAAGACACTTTGATTCCTACGGGTTCTAAACCTTAAGAATAAATAGCAAACTACCTTTAACCCTGATTATACTTCCTCAGGAAATTCATCTGATGCAGAAGGACGCTTTCCTGTTTTCTAATTCGTATAATCACCAAAAAACCCTAGTAGTCGCCAATCGAGGTTAATTCTCAATTAATCTTCCATGCCTAGAGACCTAGATTTTTAAAAACTTTGATTAAAGCCTATTTTGGATGGCAGGAAGAATATGTAAAGAAAGATAATGTTGTTGTGATTTTTACATAGGGTTGCTTGTGACTCAAATGCTAACAAAAGTGTTAAATGACCCCCTCATTTTGATTAATCTATCCTCTAAAAGACTCAGAGAATATTCTTGTATTATTTAGATTATTTAAAAAAGTTAGTAGTTATATCAACGAGGGGGAAGAATTTAAAGCTGTGAAGGGCTCTTTGACAAAAAATAATTAATTTTAGAGGCCATCTTAACTAAATGATTAACACCTTTACTGCTCTAGAGCTTGTTCTATACTGTTGCTTTAAGCAATGCACCATTATTACCACTAATTAAGTTTCACAAATTAGACCCCTGATGGGTAGGCGGTTTTATACCAGTTGTGATGGTTTGTTTTTAAAATTATAGTATCTATCAGGAATCTAAATTAACATAACAGGAATCTGTAGGTATTACTTTTTGTAGTAACTCATCATATAGGGAGAATGAATTACTATTGAAAAGTTTAGTAGATTTCTTTTGGTGCTGTGTCAAACCTTTATTCGTCTAAAAGATTAACTGAGTTTTAGATGTCCATCATTCAAAATAATTATGCAACAAGGCTTTTTACCTTTTTTTCAAAAATAACCCTGTCTTGGTAGTGTTTAAATCTAAGGATTTTTAAGATTGGAGCTAAAGAGCAAAAAGGTACCAAACAAAAAAAATCATTATTACTAACCAAGTTTTCGTCAGATTCGGCAAATAAGTAACAGGAAAATGAATAAAAGGTAAAGATATCTAAAAATCAAACTCCTCTTGTAGAGTCAAGTATGATGTAATATAAAGTTGTTACTTTTTCTTTAATTTTTGGACGATATTTAACCTCTGATCATCAATATGGACGTTATGTGCTATACCTACTACTAGTACAACAAATGTTGAGCTATAATTTGTGCTAAAAATTATCATATTTAATTTTATTTGTTGCAGATGTTTTTTATTATCAGGGTCAGGGTCTCATAGCAATCGAAATGAGTTTGAATTTTCACATATTTATAAATGAGATTCTTTATTTCCTTAATAATAGGAACAGTGAGTAGGTTTTAACTCAATTTAGAATAATAAGATTATTTGCCTTTATAGTACAATAAGATCATGTAGGTTTTTATATTTATTTGCTTCTGTAAAGTAGATCTTAGTATTGAGGCAATTCCCTAAGCATTTATATTTTATTTAACGCCACATATACAATTATTATTTAAATGCGATTTTTCATACTTAGGTAGCAATAGTTCTCTTATATTGCTAATACTAGTGAGAATAAAGTACATGAAGAATTAATGGATAAAAACTAATTCTCCTATACAATTTATTATGTGTTTTAAAGTTATTTTTAATTAAAATCCCTGTTTTTAAGCTTTAAGTTTGCTATTACCTATTTTTTCATTCTGTAGGGTACTCCCTTTAAATAGGGATTCTGGGTTAAACAAAATGGGTATTAAGGCAGCTATAGATAAAGGTTTAAATATTTTTATCTTTTTAATCGCTATATTAAACATAGTCTTATAAGTGCTGTGACTGCTTTTAAGTATGAGTAAGGAAATGTTTTTTTCAGCTTACCGGACTATAAAATCAATCCCTTTCATTAGAAAAAACTTAGTAAATTATAAAGGTGCTGTATAATAAGAGTATTGTTAGCTCGGGGGCTAATTACACTGAATAGAAAACCATAATCTTGCTGGACACTCGGGTACCACGCGACAAAAATTTTAAGTTTTAAATTATAATTAATATAGCTATATCAAAGTCCTATATGCTTTTTTTGGTCAATCCTGTAATAACTATTACATTATCCTATTTATTTTTATCTATTTAATAAGATGGCATAAGGCTTGGTCCATATTGGTACAATTCTTTTTTAATGGTTAATGGGTATTATGGCTCTTTTTTTTATTGTTGGGTCAATATTCAACATATTATTTTTTGCTGTGAATTTTAAATTGCAACACATAAACCTTACCAAGAGGAAAGATCTATTATTCGTAGTGGTGGATTTCCACTAGTATTTTAGGGTCAAACATAGAACTCAATTTGGTTAAAATGCTTATTATTTGCTTTAGTATATCTTTTTTATTAGATTGGAATTTCTGCAATTTATCCTTTGGTTCTTAGTGGGCTATTTTGAAAATGGGAATATATTGGTTTAATAATATTGAAAACTTAATTTAATAGGTATACTTTACTGCAGATTCTATTATTTGAAATTAGGTAAAAATGCATAAAAATAGATAGTAAGACAATCTTTTATTATTGTTATAATGCAATAAATGTTGAAATATCCTTATACTAGAATAAAGTAAACTAAAACTGCTTTTCCGTTTCCACAAACTAACAATAAGCATGCGCCTAAAGGCCACTTTATTTTTTTGCCCTACGCTCCAAGAAAAAATATGCTAAACTCAACTGTTTTAAGGTGAGCTGCATACTTCGCACCTAGTCCGCTTCATAAATAAACAATAAGACTTTTAGGGGCAAAGGTAGGTAATAGAAGCTTCATGGTAGAGGAGATTATATTAAAAAGGAGCCTTTCCGTTTCAATGCTTTCAAAAAAAAAATAGGTGCAGGGGTTGGTCCAACCAGTGGTGTATTAGGATGCAGGAATTAAAGAATAAGAGAGTAGTTCATTTTGAGTGTTTAATATAGGCTGTAGACTAGTAAAACCCTCATTCAAAACCAAAATAATTTCTCTACTCAAGTATTAGGGGTTTTGCTTTACTCAAGAGCATCTGCGGTTATTGCTTTATGATGCTTCATTATTATTACCTATACCGGTTAGCGTTAATTTTTTTTGGTAATAGTAAACTTGTTTATAACGCTGATATTCGTATAAGGAGGAGGATAGGTATGTTTTATTCTAGATCAAAACAATTCTATTATTAGAAAAATTTCTAAATAGTTTTACCTAAACTATGGGAAAAATTTATTTTAAGATACCATTATATACTTAGACCGGCTAGCTCTTGAGGTTTATATTTCCAAGATAGGCTTTACTCCACAAAGGGAAGGTTTAATGAGTTACAATGAAACATCCTCTATGATCTTAGTGTTAATCCTTTAATTGTGTAGATGAATACTCTATTCTTTTTAATTCAAAAAACTTTCCGACGGTGCACCTATTCACAACAATGTATTTAACACATGGCTAGAAAAAGTAGCCTATTCAAACAGTGTTGTAAAGAAAATTGTGACATAATGTAAAAATCCTCGTGTTTTTATACGTATTTTATAGTACCTTTCGGTCCAGTCCTAATAACCCCTCTTGTTTAATAAAGATAACCCAGGCCGTAAAAGTGTAATCTAGATGCTTTGGTCGGCTAGAAAGGATATCTTAAAAAGAGAATAAAAAATAAAATCAGTGGATAATTAGGTTAACTAGATAAAAATTAACAAATGCATTATTTATGTAGGTCAGTTCAAAGCCCTATTAAAAGATTTCTAAAAAAAGTATTTATCTTATTTATTTAAAAAAACTAGGAGAATAGTTTAATAATTTCAAGAAGCCATTAAAGTCAATATGGGTAATTTATGTTTCCATGTTACACAAATATTAGAAATACTGTGAATTTCTGATTTTGCTTCCTAGAGAGACAACTTTACTTTGATAAAATTTAATCCTGAAAATACATAACCTAAAAAGTAAGCTGGAAGTTCCCCTTGATCATAAAACCCTCAGAAAACAAACTAAAGCCGAAGATAGTAAAGTTTTTTTAAAAGGAAATATTATGTAAAGGGAAAACATCAAGCCTTTATTCGTGTACTGCCTCAAATGGAAGAAAACTAAAAATATTAATGAAGTTTAAGAAAAAAGTAAAATTATAACCCTTACTTAGGAGAACAACTCAATAATGGAATTCAGCTTATTTTGAGTTAATGAGACAAAAGCTTTTAGGGGTAACGAATTCATTCTGAAAGAACAGATGATGTAAAACATTGAGTAGAACAGGTTATCCCGATATACCATATAATGGAAAAGTGTTTCATCTGAAGGATTAAACTTGGATAGTAGATTTTTTATTTACAGCTAGAAAAGGCCTGGTTGAAATTTTTAGATAAAGTGGAAGTACTTATTTAAAGATATAATAAACTCAGGGGAAATCTCAAAAGAAAAAATAATAATTTCAGGGTTGCAAAATCTTAAGCTCGCAAATAACTATGAATAAAATTTCACAATATATCCTGGAACTTCATAAAGCCTTAAGTCTTTTAATAGTGAAAAATGCCTTAATGATTGTAGACAATGGAACATCGAGCAGGAAATATAAAAAATTCCCTAGGAGACTCCCCGTGAAAACCTAATTAAAGGTAAATTGATGAGTCCATGTATGTAGAAGCAACTACACTGCAATTTTTATAGCTTGAATCGAGTTAATTACACCTATAAACCTGCCAGTTAAATATTATTCACTTATAGCCTATGACCATCTTTCTAAATTATAAATTTAATGGATGGACACTAAATGGAATCCCCGTCCAATGGAACAGTTTTAGCCAAGTAGGGTCAGCCAATGATCTTGAAGTTACCAGTAATCCTGATTTTTATGAGACTCTAATAAGATCTTATAGAATATTGATTTCAATTAGTAGCCAGGTCTGATTTAGAAAAGGGGATCCAGAATGTTAGAAAGTAGATACAGGGTCTCTAATAGTACCCTCGGAGTAAACACTATTACGGTTTGTTATTACATCAGGGGATGGTTCTACATTCTTTGTTGCTTTTGCCCCCTTCAGTTGGGGTATAAAGAATGGAGTGCATATCCTGGTAGACTAAATCGAGTTCTCCCCAGTTTTTTTATTAATAGGAGAAGGAGTATTAAATGGTCAATCGTTCCCGCAGAAAGTAATGCGGAATATTACGCAGTTCTAGTGCCACAGTTATAGAAATTCCTGTCAAATATAGACAAAGTTTGTTCATTGACTACATAAATCTTAACTAGTTATAATGTCAAATTTTAGTTAATTTTGCTCGGCTTGGGTACATGTTATTTTATTTTTCCTTACATCCCGCGGGGCCGGGGGGGGGGGTTAGGGTACAAAAGGGTCTACGGCCAAAGCCCCTAGTGCAACCATTACATAAAGGGGTATTAGTTTAAAAGTATACATGATGCACTTACGGAAATAAGGCGATGTAGTAAGGTCAATCTACATATGGCCCCCTAGCTCATTAATGGATCTTAAAATAATAATAATATATGTATTAGCGTAAACATACAGAATAATTTTCGAATATATATAAGTAAAACATGAGGTTTAAACCTTAAGACCTTTTTTTTATAGGAATCTTAGGATTCGTATTTAATAGAGAAAAAATATAAAATATTAATGCTATTTCTAAGAAAATAATGCTAATTATCATAACCATTCCCTAATATGGAGTTCTATTAACCTGTGACAATATTATAGGACAGAAGCGTCTGCCATTCTACCATTCTAGTAAGTTGGCGGAGGGGAATCTGCTATTGGCCTTAGCAATTCTTAGTTGCTTTTATAGACTAAAGAGGGATGTACTTGTAAAAATATAAAAGATGTATTGAGTAAATTGTGTTACATTACTAGGCTGTACTAGTTTCCGGCCTTTTGGGGTGAAAAGTTGGTGGGTCCAGGTAGTGCGTTTATTAATAGTTGTCTATGATAAATTTTTACAACAATATTGATCTATTATGGATTTTTTGTTGAAAAGATAGGAAATTAAATAAATCCAAGTATCTAATATACTTATTTGGATGATTACACTAGTGAATCATTTAATATGTTGAATTTTTTCAATTTGATAGTTTTACAGTCTCTATGTTAATTAACCTGAATTTATAAATAAGCTCTTTAGTTCCATATCTATCAAAGGAATATACTGAGGCATTGATCCATCAGAGGGCACAACCCGGGGAAAAGGGCTATGGGGATAAACTGTCTAACCCGGGGACTTGTCCTAAGTGTAGGCCCAAGTATAGTTGAAAAACCTTTGTGGACAGACAAAGGTAATTATACCCAGGTGACGTAACAACCTTAAAGATGAGTGAAAAACGAAATGGACAATCGCGGACTTCTAAGTCATCAAAATACTAAAACCAGCATTGATTAAAAGAGCAAAGAGTAGACGGCGTTGATCGATAAGCCAGAATTTATCTCGATTTATGGTGTACTCTTTAGGGGGTTTCGAAAGAAAAACAGGGTTGTGTAACCTCGGTTTCAATCAGCTAATACAAGGTTGAAAAGTCCTTATGTCAAAGGCCCATATCTAACAATTCGATTTAAAATTAAGTATTTCTCACCTATAACTCTACAGTGTGAAACCCCTGTAAGAGCTTATCTGGTTTAAATCAAACGGGTGAGGTTTCATTTTTAGTATAATAGTGCATAGAAATAAATACACAGTAGAAGAATTAGGTTGACGTGTTCAATTGAATTTCAATTCAGGTCTCATTACGAAAAAGATCTTAACTTATATATTTTACAACAATACTTTAGGTGGTGTCGGTTCCGGTATCGGTATGGCCTAAAAACCCTGAGAGATATTAACTATCAAAAGATCATTTGAAGTTTTAAATTAATCACTTATTCAAATTTTATTTTAGAGAAATATCCCGTTATTAAACCTAAAAAGCTGACGGATTTATTATTGTTTAAAAACAGCGGTTAAAAATTGTAAGATATAAGCCTCATCTTGACTTTTCGAAGGTTAAATCAAAATATAATTATAAAAAGCATCAATGAATTTTGGTTTATCTGCAACGTTAAAATCGAAGTTTGCAGGGTATAGGAATTACCTTGTTGAACTGACGCTGTAATAAATTCGATAATGTAATTTAGACCAATTGAATTTTCAGGATTTGTTAGTGCAGAAGGGGAAACTTTGATGTTCGTATGCATCAACCAACAGTTAATTAGTTATCGAGTAACAACTGAGATTTAGAATTATCCCAACATAGGTAGGAAATATTGAGATTATGGAGAAAATAGTGAATATTTAGTCAGGAACTTATATTACAAAATACGGAGGTAAATCTGAATAGCTTTAACAATAGTTTGAACTTGCTATTTTCCAAATTAATAGTCCATTTTTTAAATAAACCCTTACTAGAGGTATAAAACTTATATGAATATCTTGATTGATGACAATCCACAATTTAGATTGGATTAATTCGTGCTCATCTTGATGGTTGAAGGGGTATTAAATCAATTAGAAAGATAAAATCTGGTAATGAATATAGGTAGAGTTTTTAAGATAAAATAACCATTGTTAGTATCAATACACCCAGTAATATCCAATTGAGGATTATTTGAATCTTAAAAGCATAATCAAAAGAATTTCTTTAGCGTATTATGCTCTTGTTTACTTTTTATGATGGCTTTAATAGTAACTGAGAATATAAGTTTACCAGTTGATGTTTTGTAGGGGTGAGCAAGTGTGGGGGTTTGTCAATGACCTTTTTAGGTTAAGTTTATTGATTTACTAGAATTGCAGCTATCAAAGTTCCTTTAGCGGCGTTTTTTACTAAAGAAGTTGAGATTGTTGTTTTTAACAAAGGTATGTTTGTAACCATTATGGATGCTTTAGGTAGTTTAGATTATAATGTCAATATTCCTCAATAGCTCCTTACACTAAGCGAAATGTTATAAGCTATAAATAGGGTATATGGGTTATTAATCGGAGCTATGGCTAAAAGTCACAGGTAAGAGGTCTCCATATTTGATTCCCCATGGCGAATGGAAGGACCTACGCCAGTCCGCCGGCTAATACACGCCTGCCACAAAGTGGTTACGGCCGGTGTAATTATTTAAAGATCGTTCATCCTCCTTTAATGAATACCCAGTAGTCCTGGCATTTACTTTAGTTTATGATTAGGAGCAATACTACTGTTGTTTAGCTCTCTTGTAGGATTATTTAACATGAGGATATTAAAAAAAAAAAT
>JACYFI010001479.1:0-11157 GCA_020975735.1 Ophiocordyceps xuefengensis | reverse complement strand
TCGCCATTATCTTAAGACTTTTCTAAGCTTTTATGGTATGCCACTTTTATCTTGCCGGGTACAAAATTTACCCTTTTATTAAGAATTAAATATTTGATTTACTTCTTCTTGCATTAAATCTAATATACTACCAGACCCATCTTTTTCTCTTTCATATATAAATCACCCTGATTTAAGAACCTTGTTGAATTTTTTCATACATGGGTTTAGTCCATTTTGAGGGCATAGCCTTGCGCTGTAGTCCACATAAACTATTTTAGTGATCTACCTGTAGTATAAATTTTAATCCTCACCTTTCTATAAGCGGCGATGATAACACCCTAACTGGTTATTAGCCAGTCAAAGTTTTAATATTTTTTTAAGTGTAAATTAAAGAATCTCCATTTTAGAGACTTTAGTATTAAAATTAAAGGAATATAACCTTGCCTATTATTTTTATATGGTTTACCCAAGTATGTTACCAATAAAAATAAATTACTTAATTGTTGGACTATAATTTTTATTAAATAAGTTTGAGTATCGTATTAATCTTTGTCCAACCCATTAGTATCTTCAAGACCGAGAAATTTTTATCCGATCTATCAGTTTCCTGTATCGCACCCCCTGAAAGGGTATTTTTCAGCAATTGGATAAAACTTAAACAAGGGTCACCCGAAGATATTATACCTTTGAGATATTATCTCTACAATTCACAATGTCATAGATGCAATTTACTGTAACCTAAGCTTTAATATAGAACAATACATAACTATTATTAATAAAAAGGATGGCATAGATATGCAGCATTTAATTGTTTAAAGCGTATTAAAGATATGCATGTATAGAATGGCCAAGGGGAATGTGATAACTAAAATGAAAAGATGTGAAATCTTGAAATTAACTTCGGACCCAAAGGTTGTCACCTTATTATAAAATACAATTAAAAATACAACAGTTTTTGTGAGGTCTATTAACTTCTTCTTGTTTAACAAAGCCTTCTTTAAGATGAATCGACTCTATAAAACCTGTTGTTAACAGTAACGGGCGCTTTTCCGGTTTAGCCTTATCAGAAGCTTATGTATTCTGCCAACATTAATATAATTAGTAAAACTTTTACCTATTTTATCGCTTGCAGAAGGGAAAAAAATTCAGAAGCAGTGCGGGCGCTGCTTTAGTTGCTTTATTCTTGCTATGCCTTTCAGTGCTTGCTATAAAAAAATATTGTTTCACGTTATATGCAAGCTACGCTCTGTAGCACACCACCTGAAAAAGGTCTGGCACCCGCTGTACTAGTCACCACAAGAGTTTATAAGCAAGACAAGGTCGCTTGATATGCTAGTAACGCTCACTATTTTTTTTTTAAGTCATAATTATTAGGAGTGCTTCACCCAGGATCACGCTAAAAGAGGAGTAGATAATCCATGCTTATGCTTCTGGCAATAAAAACAATAGATAGAAGCTGCGCCTATTTTTACAATCATTGGCGAAACATACCTTAATCTTCAGTATAAAGTAATATAAAGCGTTGACCAAAATAACCAAAAAGATAGTGTATAAGATCTAGTAGGCAGAACTTATTATTATTTTTAGAAGTAAGGGTTTGCTTTAAGCCTTGCTAAGCAAAGAAAAAAAACAGGAAGCAAATTAAAACGTAAGTTTGGTTGACTTGTGGTTAAACCCTGAGTGTTAAGTATCTTAATTGTGCATTTTTGGGGCTTTTGGTTTGGATGTAAACATACATACATAGATGCGATTCCTCTTACACATGCCTCTACATATTTTATTCTTTGTTTTTAGAGGCTCATTATCTAGCATTGTGCTCTCAAAAGACACTGTAAAGAAAAATAGTCGTAAACAAGAAGTTAGCGAATAAAAAGCTCATTCCTTAATCTAATGTGAAATTTATGAATTTATTTCATTTCTAGACTTGAAGGGAAAAAAGGTGACATCGAACACCTCAAATTTCTTAAAAGATACCATTTTAAGCAAAATGGTTTACCTTACCGTATCGCAAACCTTTCCTTGTTAAAAAATTAGTCTTGCTCGAAGCGCAAAAACGGACAAGCCAGATGGACTCTATTATCTATTAAGCCTTATTGGAGCTTGTGTTTATTGGTGACCAAGGGTTATGGATTGCCGGGTCACGCTAAAGAACATTTATCTGCACTTGCAATTCCTAAAGGCCATTTGTTTTACTTTAGGGCTATAACAAAATTCAAAACCTATGTCAAAAATTCATTCCTTTTATTTGTATGTGTTTGTTTTTTTTCTTATTTCCCCCCCCCCAAACAAGGGCTAGCTTTGCAGATCTTTGAAATGAACGCGAATCCCTTAATCCCTATTTTACGCTAGTCCTCAAAAAAGGCTTATAAATAATAGCAGCAGTGCGCCAGCTACCTATGGCATGGCTAATTTTCAATAATATTTGAAAAAATAGCCGTTGCTTCGCATTCGCAGGCCTGCAGAGTGCTTGAGATTTTTAGACGTTTGACCCTCCATAAGCCGAATAAGTTTGACTTCTTAAAACAAAAGGATACAAAATCGGGTCATAAATAGGAAGCTTTAGGAAAAACTTATTGGAACCTATTTAAGAATTAAATTTGGGCACCAACCTCATCCTCACATATATTTATTATTATGTCGAATTAGGATCGGAGTGGAACCGAATATCTATCTATCGTGACGAGATACCCTTTTCCAGTTAAGTTAACAAATTCTAGCAATCATATACACAAAGGTGGAGCAAGACAAGGGATTCGTAACGTCTATAAAGCTAGCTATTCGAGTCTTAACAGCGCGGAAACCCGTTTTTTACCGATAAAAGGACACCGTTTCTTTATAAGAGAAAATATTAAAATCCATAGTTATGTTAATTAATCCCACCGGTGCATATTCCACTAACACGAACCCTTTTCCGACTTAAAGACGATATAGGAACGTCGCATTCAAGATCCCAATAATAGACAGCTTTGTGCCTTGTTTCATAAGATTACTCATATCTTTACACAAAAAGCATCCATGTTCTTTTTTACTAATTACTAAAGAAACCAAACATTATTGCATAAGTCTTTCACATGTTGATCGAGTGGTTAGTTAACAATCGATGGTCATTCACCGTGACTAAGGATGGATGTCAACAGATTTATAAGTAATACTTATTCAATGTATCGAATTCAGACACAAATCCTTAAATTTTTATCCTAACTTTGTTTTTGTAGATTTGCTTAAATTCACATTTTAGCATCTTTTTTGTCTCATGCGCTTATGCAAATTTATCAGATATATGTATTAACTTATATTATTTTCAGCACTGAACCTTTTAATACTCTTTTACGAATTCATTCCAGCTTTTATATTCTAATTCCTTCGAACCCCCTGACGGAGATAAATGACCTTTAGACTTTAACTTTTCAGATCTTTTACATCAAAGTCTAGAGTAATCTTGTAATTTTTACACCTACTACCTTACGATTATATAAAAAAATGGTATATTATATCTAGAATTATTAGAGATTTTCTTACAAAAGATATCACTCATTATTAAGTTACATCACCTTCACTTAAATGATTACCCACCCCCGAAATAGGCACGTATACACTCCATTAGGTTCTCGTCCTATTTATTTGAGTTAATTGTAGAATATTAATTGGACCAAATCCTGATTTTTGGAAACGCAGGAGATTTTGCTAATTTTAACCATTAAAACAACCTTCACCCGATGTAAACCCAGCAATCATTGGTTGAGTCTGGTTTGTGATCTAGTCTTGACACTATAAGGGTTCCTAGAATACTTCAATATATTTCGGTAGCTCTTTTAATTTCATCCAGATAAAACATTATTAGAGAAGTTTTAATTTGATACATTATCCATGGCAATCCTCTATTGTTAAAATGTTACTTTATTTACTTGATTAAAAAAAACAACCGTCTTTCCTAAAGTAAAAGAGTACTCCGCATATTTGTTACTGATTAAAGGATAGTTATCGAATGGGGGTATAACAAAAGCGATATTTCGATCTATGAGATAGTTATGACAATGTGAAGACTATCTTACCATGGCGTTACTATAGTACCCCGTTTCCTATTAAAATATGTTTGAATAACACCTTTTTTAAATGTATCTAATCCTACTTGTTGTAAAACCTCATACCTAGACTAGCTTCCAATATGTAGAAACACTGATTATTTTTCTCAATAAATGCCAAAAAGAATCCCTCTGGTATAAAAAACACTGTATAAACAGGGGGGCCGGTTTAGGTTATATTTTCTTAAATCTAGATCTACGCGCCAAAGTGGAAAATAATAACGGTGCCTCTGATTTAAAGTATTACGTAGAGAATATTTTTAGAGAGGGCTTTGTTTGATAATTTCTTTTAGAATCACATTAGAGTACACCTTATATACTGCATTATTAGGTATTAACTACCCGTCTACTCGTGCTCTTTTACAATTACAAGTTTTTTAAATGGCTTGCGGGACATTTAAACACTGTAAATTGACTTAGATCCGCGATCAACCTATTTTTCGTTTCGATCTTTCTAACTTTATTATAATACCTGAGTATTACTTCAGCCACCTCAAATACTTTGGTATTGGTTGGCACCAGGAGCTATTTAAGTGTCCCGGAATGTTGGATAGGGTTTATTCCCGGACTTGAGACCCCTGCCTCAAAAGCAGGGAATATGTGGCAACGTCTATGAGGCCCCACAATTATAAAGGCCCAGAGGTGATTGTCTTTTCCCCTTTTTTCTATCCGTTATTCCAGGACATAGCCTTAATCGTAGTAGGCCGAATCGTTTACTCTTATAAAAATGTTTTTTATTATTACCACGCAATCTAAAATAAAACAGGGTTGTATCTTATGTACATTGGAAACCATACGTCTTCACAATCATTAATGAACAACCAGCCTGCAACACCCTGAATATTATTATTACCAATTGTGTAGTGTTTCCGGGGAGGGATTATCGAATTTAACAACCATACCTTCCTATCTGTTGTCAAAACCGGTTCTAAGGTGATTCCAGTCCTGCGTGCCACATTCTCTTTGAGGTGGACATCTTACATTTCATTTATAAGGACAAGAAATATGTAATATTAATTGTTTTACTGACCGAACCTAATTAATTAAATTTTCAAATCTAATCTATGCATTCCATCATTTTACTTTGCCAAGACTACTTGGGTATCTAATCCCTTGTTTGGTTCTCTGATGGCCGTCAGGGCCCCCCTCACGTCCAGTTTTCCTAAGGGGTTGCCCTTCGCCTTTACCGAGTCCCTTTGGTGTATTAAGATTTCCATCTCTCCTCCTAAAGTACATCCCCCTCAGAATAAAAAATCTAGTCAAATGATAAACTTATACTAAGCTATATTTGCCGGTCTAGGTACCCTGTTAACCAATTAATGATTTGAATATATAGTCTCTTAGACGTCTTAACCCTGCAACTGCTGGCAACGTAATTTGTCCAAGACTCATATACAACTTGTCATTATTCTAATATATAACTAAGTTTATTCATATTAATTAATCCAATGTATCATCTTTTAGGACCTGATCAAAATAGGACTTGCCACTTTCCCAAGTTGCCCAGTTCAGCCCGTTTAGGCCCATTTGGACCAAGAATTCCTGACTGCTGATTACTAACTTGGTCATTGGGGTTTTTTTCAAGACCCAATGGTGTGGTCGATCAACCTTTCCAGTAATTTTCGACTACGAGAGTTGTTGGTTAGTTTAGTCAGTTCACCTTAACTAACTACCCTATTCCGCAAAGGAATTTATTCATGCTCTTAAAGCCAAGGAACTGTACCCCCTTTTTTAATTATTAATAGGATTTTAAACTTCTCCTGCTAAGGCCGGCAATATACTTTATACTCACTGTTACCCCCCATTTTATTAATAACCTTTAGTTATTTGTAGTTGTACTTTAATGTCGAAGAAATCAAACGGTACGATTAGCATGTGTCAAGGCAACTTGAACAGCATTCAATCAGACCAATCACCCAACCAACCTTATTTTTTTGATGTATTTTCATTGCAT
Organism: Ophiocordyceps xuefengensis; assembly: GCA_020975735.1. Taxonomy (NCBI): domain Eukaryota; kingdom Fungi; phylum Ascomycota; class Sordariomycetes; order Hypocreales; family Ophiocordycipitaceae; genus Ophiocordyceps; species Ophiocordyceps xuefengensis. The sequence continues at coordinate 5,139 of JACYFI010001479.1, read as the reverse complement.
AAAACTTTCTTTTTACGAAAAGAAATGACTTCATACATCACTATAAGTTCTAAAATATTGGATATAAGGCAGAAGTGATAAAGTATATAATTTCTATTATATAAATACCTAATACTAATAAGAAAATTCCTAATTAGTCGCCGTTATACACCATACATAAGTCTACCTCTGAAGTGCTAGACTTGAACTAAAGTAACTATACGCTAAGCCCGGCTCTCGAAATAGAAGCTGAGTCAGCCTGCTGATAATATGCAAGCAACACAACCTCGCACAGGCTATAGCAGCTATGAGAATGCAAAGCACTAATTTCTACCACCTACTTTAAAATTTTTATTATTCCTTTATAAGGGAAAATTTTAAGTTGTTTATATTATTTTCCTTACTTATTTTTTTACTTTCCCACTCCTCACATTTATTGAACTTTAGTTTAGCAAAACCTTAGCTTTCCGTAATTACACCATAAAAAAAAAAATACCAGCCAATTTTTTAATGTCTTTTTTCTTGAGTGTAAATTACGTTTAAGAGATGTATATAAAGTTATTTATTTATTTATTTTAGTTCTCTAAGAAATTCTTGTATTTTTTAAAGTTTATCCTTACCATTAACGAGCTTTAACATATCATAAAATGATTAGCGTTTTTTTCTAAACAAGTCTCCCATCCACCAAATTCGCTCTCCAGGCGGCCAGACAAATTTACTTTAAAACTCATTTACCTAAAAATGGAATGTACCCCTTGGACTCAATAGATAAAAATATTCTTTCTTCTTGTTCAGAAAAAGTATGGTCGCCCAAAATTTTTATCAAATTAATTTTGTCAGTGGTTATCCTACGTTGGATTCTTCGGCTTACTTTTTTTCGCTTACCTTGTCATATAATTTATTTTTCATCATCCTTAGATTGTATTACCCTACAGGATTAAGTTATATGTTCAAAACTACCCCTTATCAAGCACTATTATCGCCTCCATTACCACCAGCCATTCAAACTAGGTTGATTAGGATGAGACGGATTCGTTTTCCTTAAGTATATCATTCCTATTTTCATAAAATTATGATTGTCATCTTAGGTATTTTCCTCTAATAATGACAATAAACTGCAATTTTACAACTAATCGAGAATGTTATCCAAAATTACAACTAAACTTTTCCTTTGAACATCCGCTTCTGAATAATATTATCTAAAAAAAAAAAATGTAAATTGAAATAATATAAATCATTAAATATAAACTATACTAAATACAAACCTAGTTAATCGAGCCGAAACTTTAAAGAGCTAGTATACTAAAGAAATCTATGAATAAAAATCAAATTTTAAATACTTTTTAAAGATTTTACATAAATTTAGAAATAAGCTAAATTATAATTTCCCATAAATTATTAGGTGTATAAATATCTGTTTAGATAATCGTACCACCAACATCCTATTAAAAACAACTAATGTGTAGAATAAGAAGGTTAAATTAAAATCAATGATGCAATATTTAGAATTATATACGAATTTTAATATCCTAGACTTTTATCCCAACAAAATAAATATGGGATTCTTAAATTTAAATATTAAGCAAAAAACGTTCGGGAATAATAAATAAATATTATATATTTCTTTTTAACAAATAAAATTTTAGGAAGACCAAATTCATTTATAAAAATCAGACAAATTTCGACGGGAAAGTCTAATTAGCGCCCGTAAATCGCTCATCTTGTTTATCAATAACCCTTTGTAAGCGGTATACCTATAAAGAGTAATAAAAAAGTCTTGTTTAAAGTTTACAATGTATAAAATTTGGGTACTAATTTTTTTAAGTTCAACAATTTAATGTAAGTCAAGCGTCGGTTATGTTAAAGAAACTTGTCTAACTACGAAACTTGAGCTTGGAATTAAAAGGCAATACATCATTTCCTAAACCCCGAGAGAAGCCTATTATAAAAAGTAAATGGTATCAACCTACAATAAAAAAAAAAATCATTACCCTTGAAGAACATTATTATGTAAAACAAAACACTAAAACCTACTCCAAAATAACAAATGTGCCTGTATATGTTAGCTCGCTAGATTCTTAAACCACGGAGTACACATCATGGCAAATAACTGAGATTTCAATAGTAAACCTTAGATAAAGGGGTAAAAAAGACCTAAAAGGCAACCTAGCCGGTACAGTAACGAAAAGAAATTTTAAATACCCATGTTTTGGAAACCTAAAATTGTTTGCGCCCCTGAAATACTATTTTGTAAAACTATAAAGCAAAGTTAAAGCAAATGATACCCTGAAGATGCAAAACTGTAGCCCATTATCTTATCTGAAATATTTATTTAATTAAAAATACAATAAACTGTATATGATGAAAAAGGGGAAATAAATCTTTGTCCATTTCCTAGGATTTTTCGATTTGTACCTATATTGTGTATATGTTACGTATAGGATTTCTTGGGAAGCTGATAAGATCAATGTTACTTATACTAATTTTATTTATAGTTAGTTGCAGCTAAGCTTAAGTTAATAATTTTAAACCCCGATTATAAGGAACAAATTCCTATTTAATTGCTTAAAGTAAATTGTAAGTTATCACACCCTAAAAACTTTTGAAATTTTAATATATTCTCTTACCCTTCAAAATTGGAACCAAGGGACTTATTATTTTCTGTAAAATATAATTGTAGGTAAAACATACAGGTAGTTTCATTATTAATTTACTACTCCTATATAATAATTAGTCTTCAAAGTAACTATTAACTGTTTAGTATTATACTATAAAATGTATATTTATATTATATTTTATTAAATAAACATATGGTGTATAAAAGTAACGGCAACATATTTCTTGAATGTATATATTTCTGATAATAGTAATAGAAACTATACTATTTAACCGAAGTCAGCACATCTATGTCTTCTATAATAAACCAGGTGTTAATTTGTGGGCATATTTATAAAAAAAATTGTGTTTATATATGCGATTCTTTTTTTAATCGTAACAACATTAAACATATACATCGCTATATTAAATAAACCATTTTGTTGGGAGGTTGAATTACGTTTAGTTTAATAAATTGTTATACGACAGAAGGGGCACTTTGTAGCCTTATCCTCGCATGTAACACTCACCTGGGCGTTTAGTTTTGACGCGCAGGGGTCCCAGAGATGCATGTGGGTGGTAAGCCCAAGGATAGCTTAGAGTGAAGCTACAGCAGAAGCTCTAAATTAGGGAATAGTTTGCCAGGAAAATCAGTAGTATGCCATATCTCTAAGGGTGCAGTATTATGTCAACCCAACCCCCAAACCAACGCAGAACAATAAAAGAAGAAAAACCATAAGATATTGTAACTCAGCAAGCACTCAACCCAAAATTCCAAAGATTGTGTATTCGCCGGACTAACTAATTTCTTACTTGATTGTAACTTCTCTTGAGCTTGAAATGAGCTACCTCAAAACTTCAACGAAAGTACCCGATTTTTTTTCTTAAATCGTACTAAATATTAACATGAACCTTAGTCTGGGCTGCAAAAGCCCCCTATCTAAACCATGAAAACCCTTACCATTACTATTATTCAGTATACTTATGGCCATAGTCAATCCTTTATTTGTGTCGCAACTAAGTATTTTGAGGAGTTGCGCCAGCAACTAGTGGAACAAATAAAGTGTGCGTCCTCATCAACATTAAGAGCTTGCGCCTACCAAAGCCTTACCAAGAATTCACAAACTCTGAACTATGCTTTATTTCTCTTATAAATATACGTGAAGTATTCACCAATCGATTTATTACTTTTATCCGAAGTATATATGTATGATAATTCATAATGATGGGGCATAAAAAACTTATTCAAGCATATGTTCTTAGTGGTAAAGATATAACCCTACAGGCATTACATGGGGGTATTATAGAAGTCTTTGGTGCTTGGGCAGACCTGGTTGAAGTGGTCTGTTGGTAGGAGGATGTAAGAAGGATTCCCCTTTGTTTGCGTAGGAATTAGGTTATTCGTGGGTATAAAGGTTCAGGGTTAATAAGTTGGTAATTGATACTTGAGGTGAAATTAGAGTATTGTGCATCTTGTATACCTTTGATGTGCATATGGTTATGGGATTATATAAGACCCACACTTTGTGTATTTTATTTAAAAATCACCCTTCAATACGCACCCTGTCTTCGAATTATTCCCTCTATTACAAAATTTAAACTTAAATGAAGGCACCGCCACGAAAATAGTCGAGACCACCAGCAAGGGTTTATTCACATTGTCCAAAGGGTCATATGGGCACTAAACTAAAACTTAAATAATACACATATGAGGTTAGTGCTTAATAAGTAGGTACAAAATATGGAAGCGAAGGATATAGGGTAATAGTTTCTGGTCAATTAATTCTTTGTTTAGCATTTACCTTTATTTGTTGGTATTTTTAAAGTATTATATTTTGAGGTGACTTCTTGTGTTACAAAGAAAGGAATATTTCCATCGTATATAGTATTTTATAGTAACGATTCACCTAGGGAAGATTCCTTAAATCAATTATTATTATACAATTAAAGGAGAGATTATGAACTTAAAGCATATTACGTACCCAGACTAATGTAATACCGTCAATATCATACCCAGGATATATTACCTAATATTCTTGATAAAAGACCCTAATCTAATAAATATTCCAGAATTCTCTTTTTAATTACATAAGATAACGGTGGGCTACTAGGACTTTTCTAGTATAATGAACCTACCCCGAAAGATATACGAATTAAAACAATATAATTGAAATAGGGCTGTGTTAATCAATAATGTAACAAGCCAAGAATCCCATTAATGGGTACTTCTTTTTCAGTAATACCTGATAAAGATTAAAGAACTCCCCTTGAAATTGGAATAGTTAAGGGTGTACCATAATTACCTACACATAAGATAAAAAACAATAAGGACAATATAGGCATTATTTTAGCTAAACCTCTTGGTAACGGTTATATAGATCTAGGTCCCCGTTTCTATCGTATATAACCTTCCCCCTGCGCCAAAAAACAAAGACCATTTAGGATACGAAATCCGTGTGCTAATCCAATATAATGAACCTCCCTAGGACTTGAAATAGGTTAGTTTAAAAGAGCACTCATTAAGTATACTGGAGCATGAGCCATGAAGAAATTGAATTAACTCCC
>JACYFI010001449.1:0-11793 GCA_020975735.1 Ophiocordyceps xuefengensis | reverse complement strand
AACTATTTCTGCCTTTTTTCTACCCTTTACCTTTGTCTTTTACATGTCTCATATCCGATTTCCCCTTTGTGCAAGCCAAGCAATCATATCTAATCTGTCTTCTACCAGAATCATTATCGAAATCTTTAGCCGAACCTACGAAAGCTTTCTCAGTCATTCCGGGCTAGTTGAACCTACATGAGGTTGAAGATAAGGAGGGGTGCGATGGTCCGCCTTGAAGGCGAATTCGGCGACAGGGTCGCCAGTATGCGGTCCAGCTTGAAGGAGATTCGGCCTCAGACCCGCCCTTCGATGAGTTTAAGTTGCGTCCCATCTTAATGGATACTCTTTCTTGCTTGTGTACAGGGCTTCTGCTACTTTCCGTAGCTTAGCTTTTCTAAAGGAAGTATAATAATCTCCCATTGCTCTTCTCTTTTTACAAGTTTGTCTGGGATCTACTCGACACCCGAACGTTACAAATAAAGTTTAGCGGCGTTATTTAAGACCGTTTCGTCATTTCTTTTTCTTATCCATAAGCCCTCCTTGTTCGCTGTGCACTATTATTAGCTAGATGGCGGGTCCTTAACCTCTAAAAAGGGTGTGGTAGAGAAAGCCTTTATATAAGAATCCACTATTGGGAATTTGAAGGTAATACATAAACCAAGTGTTTGTCTCATATAATTCGTTGCAACTACTAGCCGACTCAGATTTTTTTTGATTTGAACCCCTGATGCCAACAACTTTTCCTCTCACTAAGGATAAACGCTATCAAAATTATGATACGTTAGAACTTGTACTACCAAGATACTAAAACTGAATTAACTAATATCAAAACAATGTTGGTGCGAAAGTATATATAATACGTAAAAACTATATACTTATAATTATTAAAGGACCGTAATCATGTTACGACTCCTTTGACTTAAATTAGAAACGTTTTACTGTTTGTTGCTAACAAACTACTCCCCATACCCATAAAAGGACCTACTCCCATTCTATATGACCTTTATCTAATATTAGTTGTTTGGAACTCCAATCTAAAACTCTATAAACTATAATTTATTTTAAGAAAATCTAGTAAGAAAACGTTGGTTGAAAAACCAAAATATATAGTAGCCAAACCTGGATATTTGAAAAATTTGATTAGACACTAGGCATAAATCAGGATAATTACCAATTATGCTAAAAACTGAAACATAAATGTGAATATTAAAGGGCTAATAATTTCAAATAAGAGGAGGGATACATCAAACTTTTCTGTGTCTATTAATTTTCATGCATAGTGTGAATAAATATACACTATTATGCTGAAAGAATCCCCCAGACCCCATAAACAAAAAAACTATATTTTAGTTTAGTGACCAAAAATATATTGAAAATAGAGCCCAAAGATAACTAGAGGTACAACTTAAGAGAATATATCGCCTTCATGTGCATTTATTTATAATAAATTTAGGGTCCATTAGAGGAATTTATGCAACAAAAATTAAATATATACTTTAACTGAATATAGTGGTAGTAAAATCGCACCTTATTACTTTGTCTAATAAAATACACGGTTTATACTTACAAAAGCAATATTGACCTTAAGCAATTCTAATATAAAATCTTTACTATAGAATCCTGTAAAAAAAATGGAAAAGCTCGCACCAGACAAGACTAGAATTAAATAATGTATTAAAGTAAAGGGGTAAGATTCACATTATCCACCCATATTTCTTATAGCTGATTATCTAACTACAGCGTGTATACAAGCAACCGCTGCCACCAAGGAATAACCAATCTTTGGTAGAACAGCCGTGGATGTATTAAAATGGGAAGTATAGCAATTTATATGAGATAAACTATTTAGCTTTAACCAACATACCTAATACGAGACAATAAGTGAATAAAGCAATTAGTTTTTTTATATCTTGTTGAAAATAATATCCGCTAAAGAGAGCAAACACAGTATTAAATTGCTCCCTAATCAAAACAATAAAAGTAATTACAGTACTACTTATTTCAATTAAAGGGGAGATGGACGAATTACATAAATATACACGGCCGTAAACCCATTGGGTGCAGGCGTGTATTAATCGGCGGGATACACTGGGCGTAGGTCCCTCCATCGCCATGGGGTAATCAAATATGGAGACCTACCTGTGAACTTTAGCCTTAGCTCTCCGGATTAATAAACAGTATACCTATTTATTAGTTCATCATTTTTCGTAGTGTAGGAGGCTATGAGAATATTAACATTATAATCATTAAATCTAAACCTAAGACATATTGTTTCAAAGCCATACCTATTGTTTAAAACAATCTCCAACTCTATTTAGGTTAGAAATATGCCCCTAAAGAATTTGATTAAGCTGCATTCCTAGGAAATCTAAACTATAACTAAAAAGGGTATGAACAACCCACCAACCTTCCTCTCCCTACAATACATCAACACGGTATTATTTCCCAGTTACTAGTATAATGATCATTAAAAGGTAAACAAGCTTAAATAGCTAGAGAATCTTTGATTATGGTTCTTTTAAATCAAATTATCCCTACCAATTTGATTTACGGGTGTTTACATAACCAATGGTTTATTTATCTAAAAACTTCCTACCTATATTCATTACCAGATTCTTGACTTCTAATTTGAATATAATATACCCTCAAGCCCGTATGATGAAGCCATTAAATCATTAATTGTGGATTTTACATCAATAAGATAATCATAAAGTTTTTAGTCCTATAATTGGGTTTGGTCTTAAAAAGGAAACTATTATATTATGTAAATATTCTGCAAGATCAACTATTGTTAACTGAATTTCAGCAGAATTTACCTTCCCGTAAGTTGTATTATATGTTCCGTGATGCTAAATATTAACATTTTCTCCATTATCAAGATCTGCTCTATGTTGAGATATTCTAAATCTCATTGTTACTCGATAACCTAATTTACTGGTTGGTTGATTGGCATCACGAACATCAAAGTTTTCCCGTCTGCATCTAACAAAACCGAAATTTCAATTTTGGGCTAAATTTACGATTATCAGAATTTTTACGGTTCTTTCAACAGGAGTATACCCTGGCAAACTCTGATTTTAACGTGTCAGATAAACCTAATATTCATATGTTTTATTTACAATTTGATTTAAACCTTTAGTAGTAAGAGAGCTTTATTATTTACAATTTTTACGCTTGTTTAAACCATTAAATAAACCGTTGCTTTGCAGTTCTAACGATATTTTCTAAATAAATAATAAAGTTTATTTTTAAATCTTCAATTGAATCTATTTGAAAAGTTAACTAATCCTCTTGGTCTTAAGGCATATGTATAGAAACGACACCAACCTAAGTATTGTTGTAATAGATCATAATAAGTTAAGATTTTTGATGTAGACCCTAATTGAATTTCAATTAACACGTTCAACCTAATTTACATTGATTTTATTTCTATCACTATATCTAAAAATGAACCCTACCACCGTCTTATTAAACCCAGATCAGGACTCTTAGGGGTTTACAACTGAGAATTATCAGGTAGGCGTAATATTGTTTTAAATTCGAATTGGTTTAGATGGGACTTTGACCATGTGGCGGAGTTTCAACCTTGTTGTGATGATTGACAAACCGAGTTAAACTCCATCTGTTTCTTTTCGTAAACCACCCTTTAGAGTAGCACCTTAAATTCGAAATATTCTAGCTAATCGATCAACTGCGTCTACTCTTTGCTCTTTTACAGCATACAGTTTTAGTATGTTGACTTAGCTCCCGCGATTGCCACATTTCGTTACAACTCATCCTTAAAGGGCTTGTATTACCGTACTGAGTAATTACTTCAGACCCACTAATAGTTTTTTAATCATGTATGAGTTGGTACCTTAAGCTTTAGATTTATCAGGAGTTTGAACAGTTTATCCCTCATAGACACCCTTTTCCCCTGAGGTGTCCTCGAGGAATCTTGGCATCATATAACCTATGAGATAAATATGAAAACTAAAGAAGACTTATTTTAATACGCAGGGTATTACTAGATACCTGCTTAAAACTTAAATTGAAAATTCTCATACCAATTAAATGATCACTTAATGTGTAATGCATCTAATAAAGTATAAGTACTTGATTAATTATTTATCTACTTCAAAAAAAATCCAATAAATGCTAATATTTGTTGTTGAAATTATACATAGACAAGCTTATATAAAGAACTACCTGACACACCATTTTTCCCCATAAAAAGCCGGAAACTATACACCCCTAAGTAATGGTAACACAATTTATACTTAAATATATTATTTATATTCTTTATAGCAATAACTTCCTCTTAATCCTGATAAAAAAGCAACTAGAATTGCTAATCCTAATAGCAGATTTCTGCTCCGGCACTTAACTAGTAATGTAATGATGGCATACGTTTGTCCTATAACTAATCGTCAAGGTTAATAGCAACTTCCCAATTATTATGCGCAATGTTATGATAATAGCATTAATTTCCTTATAGAAATAAGCATTAATATTATATTTTTTTCTACTTTAAATAACCGAACCAAGAATTCCTATTAAAAAAAAGTCACAAGGTTTAAACTCATTAGTCTTTTATTTTAATAATATATTCAAATTATTCTTATGGTTATACGCTAAATACATTCTATTGTATTATTTTTAGTCATTTAATGCACCTAGGCGGCGATGTAGATTTTGAACTACAATCTTTATTCCGATAGCATCATTTTTCCCTTTAAGTAATACGCCCTTTTTTGATGAGGCTGCATAGGGCTTGGTGAGGCTGTCAGACCTCTTTAACCTAAACCCCCCCCCCCGGTCCCCCGGAGATTAAGGAAAAATACAAATATGTAACATGAACCCAAGCCAGCAAAAAATGTCTAAATTGACATATAAACAGTTAAAGCAATTATGTAGTCAATGAACAATTTGTCTATATTACAGATTCTATATACTTATAGGGCATAGAATACTGTGTAAATATCCACTTTTCTAACACTTGACCATAAAATAACTCCGTCCTTTTCATAAAAACCCTGAAACTTGGTTTAGTCTACCAGGATATGCATCACTTTTTAGTACCCAATGAAGGGGCAAGCAATAAAGATGGTATGACATCCCCCTGATGTTAAAAATCTAATATGTGTTTAACTCGGTACTAAAACTCTGTTATCTCTTCTAACATTCTTAATCGCCTGTTCTAAAGTCAAGATTCATGGTTACTATATATGAATCCAAAATTATAATTCTTCATTAGAAAATCTATTAAAAATCAGATACTGGTAAACTTCAAATATCATTTGGGTGACCTTCTGCCCTAAAACTGTGATGTGGATCATATTCATTCACCATTAAATATAATAATTTAAAAAGATGGAAAGGCATACAAGTATAATATAACTGCAGGTGTTATAGTTAAATTAACTCGTTAAAGTCATATAAAATCAGCCATGTATGTTCCCTACAAAAATTGGGACTAGTTTATACCTTTAAATAAGTTTTTCACGTGTAGTCTTAGGGAATGTTATATTTCCTGCTGATTGTCCATTGTTACATCCATGAAATTTTACATTAACGTCTTAAGGCTTAGAAGTTTCCAGCATAATAGTGAAAAAAATTTATTCATAGTATCTGGTAAGCTAGATTGTTGATATCCTGAAAAGTTATATTTCCTCTTGAAGATTTCCCCCCCTGAGTTTTTATATCTTAATAATAGTAACTTCTCCATATATCTAAAAATTTTATCCCGTCTTTCTACCTGAAAAAACAAAACTACCTATCGAAATTTAATCCTTCAGAATGAACACTTTTCAGTATATGTTATTCCGGAATACCCTTTACTGAACTCATTTTTACTTCGTTTCTTCCAGAATAATTTCCTACCTAAAGCTTTTGTCTCATTAATACTCATAGCTGATTCATATATTTGTCCAATAAATGGGTTTATTTCTTTTTTACCTTGCCTAATCAGTTTAATATTTTAGTTTCATCTAGGCATGTACGAACCGAATAAAGGCTGGATTTTCCTTTTACATGTATTCCTTTTATCGACTTCTAATCTTCGCTTTTTAGTTTGGTTCGGGTTGTTATGACACAGGGAACTTCCAGCTGACTTTTTAGTATGTTAATACTCAGGATTATTATCAAAGTAATGTTGTTCTCTAGAAGTCAAATCAAGAAATTTCAACAGGTTTTCTTAATAGATTGAACAGAAAAAATTAGAATACCCATATTTAATTAATTCTCTTGAAAATTATTAAAACCTAGTCTCTAGTTTGAAAATAACTAAGATTAAAAAAATACTTTTTGAAACTTTTTAGATAGGGTCTTTTAGACTGACCCCTACAGAAATAGCATTTGTAATTATATTCGTTAACATATACTATCCCCCCTGATTTATTTTTAATTCTCTTTTAAGGAATCTTTTCTAGCGCAAAAGCCATCAAATACACCTTTTTATGGGCATGGGTTATTTTATTAACAGGGATAATTAAACACTGAACGAAGTACTATAAAAGTTACGTAGAAAATACGAGATTTACATTGTGTCCAAAATTCTTAAACAACTTTTGGAATAGGGCACTTATTCTACCTGGTTTATAATTACTTGTGTTGAAATATAGGGTGCAATCACTCGAAAGTTTTTTATTAAAGATAAGAGTTTCACATCCTCCTAAAATAAGACTTAACACATAAATTAATATATGTGTTATCATGTCCACTCAACTAAACCTCCATTCGGGAAGTAGCGCCTATCTTGGAAAATATAAACCTCAGCGGCTAGGCGCGTACTAAGTATACTATACTGTATTTTAATTAAAGATATTTTTCATAGTTTGTGGTAAAACTATGAGAATTCTACATTAGACCACTTTCGTTTTAGTATAAACATAGCCTACCTCCTTCTTATACAACATTTCAGCGTCTATAGAACCAGTTTTCTCCTTATAACCAAACAAATTAAGCTACGTATAGTAAAATAACTTGACACATTAAGGAAATAAAGCGAGTTGCTTCTGAAAGGACAAACCTGATAATGGAGTAGGATATGGCTTTTTTAATAAAGGGTATTTCTAGCTTACACCTACTATTAACCAACCCAAATCTACTCTATTCCTACTCCTGCTCTAAATACACCCCTGTTGCAACCCGCACCTATTATTTTTTTGAAGAAGCTGTAACACGGAATGCCTTTTTAATATAATTCTCTTCTACTTTGAAGTTCCTCTTTAACTACCTACTTTGTCCCCCCTTATAAAGTCTGATTTTTTTATTTATGAAGCGCGGATGGATGACGAAAGTATGCAGTGCCCTCAGCCATGAAAATTGGAGTTTTAAGCATATTTTTTCTTGAGGCGTAGAAATAATTAAATGTGGCCCGTGTAGGAATGTCTATTGAGTTTTGTGGAAGAAAACATTTTAGTTATACTTTCTTCTCGTTAAGATATTACAAATTTATTTGATTTATAAACAATAACTTTAAACGATTGGTCTACTATCTTATTTTTATGAATGTCATTTTACCCCTAATTCAAATACAAATCTGCAGCAAAACAACCCTATAAAAATTATAGTAATAATTTTTAAACATATTATCCATTTTCATAGGCCACTAAGACCAAAAAGGAATAAATACCAGAATTTCTAAATTAAATAAAAGATATACCTAAAAGCAAAAATAAAGAATTATTACACAAATTGAGTTCCTATTTTTGACCTAAAAAAACTATGAAATCCTCACTCGAATCTATAGAGTATTTCTCCTGTAAGGGTTATGTGGTGCTAATATGAAAATAAGAGCTAAAATAATTTTGTTAATATATGACACAACATAAAAATTAAAGAATCATAGCTACTCATTTTAACCATTAAAAAGAATTTTGTACCAATATGGGTAGCCTCAGCCTAGGGCCATTCTTTAATATAAGATAAAAAATAGGGAATTTTAGTAGATGGTTATACAGGTTGTAAAAAAGGATATAGGGACTTCTATAGCTATATTAATTATTATTTAAAACTAAAATTTTTTGCGCCCGTGAGCCCGGTGGGTCCAGCCAAGAATGTTTTAATTCTATATAGCCGGATACATTTACCTCTCATTTAGGTAGCACCCTTTTAATACTATAATTTCTAATAAAGCTAAATTTTTATAGTCGGTAGCGAAAAAACTTTCTTTTACTATCTCAAAAGTACAACAGGCACCTATAACACCTAGTTATATAGCGATTTAAAAGATAAGAATATAAACCTTATCTATAGCTGCCTTATACCCATTGTTTACCAAAAAAGAATCCTATTAAAGGAGGTACACCCTACAAATAAAAAAAATAGTAATGAGCTAAAACTTAAGTAAATACACGGATTAATAAAAAATAACCTTTTTATCATTGATTTCTAATTGTATAAGGAGAATTAAGTATTTAACCATTAAGTCTCATGTTTCTATTTAATTTTTACTAAGCATAGCAATTATAAAGAAACCTAATGCTACTAAGTATGAAAAATGCATTAAATTACTAATGTTATTGTGTTAAATAAAAATAATAAATGGCTTGCAGTTGACTCAATCTGAATAATACCTTAAAAGACTAATCAAATAACAAACCTACCATGCTTATTGTACTATGAAGCAAAAATAATGCTTTTTATTCTAAAATTGAGGTTAAACCTACTAACCGGATTCCTTATTACTTAAGGGAGAAAAAGAACCATGAAAAAAATGATATAGGTTGCAACTCATTTGCATGGCTAATGAGACCCTGACCTCTGTATAATAAACTAATTGCAAACAATTATAAATATAGAATATTTTAGCTTATTAAAGCACAAAATTTGTAACTATAGTAGGTGTAGCATCATAACGTCCATATGACTCGGTTAAAATTTTTACGACCAAATTAAAGAAGAATAACAACCCTTTTATATAACCATATTACTCTCAGAAGTAAGGTTTATTTTAGATATCTACCTTTTATTTCATTCCTTTCTTAATTGACCAAGTCTATCGAACCTGGTTTAGTTGATTGATTTTTTGTTTGTACTCATTTTTGCATACTAGCCAATCTCAAAAATCCTAAGATGATCACCAAGAACAGGGGGTATTTATTGGAAAAAGGTAAAATCTTTCATAATTGATTTTTGAATGATTGAATCTAACTCAGTATAAAACTTATACGAATAAAGTTTGAGCCAAATCCAAAGAAATCCTACTAAACCCTTTTCATAGTAATTCATCTTAATTACGTTCATTCACTACAAAAAAGGTTAAATACTACACGGGACTTTCCTGTTTTTATGTGAATTTAGATTCTCTATAACAATTTTTAAAACAACCATCGCCCACTTGTAAAAACCAGGCCTCCCATTGAGGGATCTAAATTTTAACTAAGTGGTATAATGGTGTCTTGGCTAAACAGCAATCAGTATCAGGAAAAGCTCCAAGATAAAGCGGAAGTTATTCCTTATTTTAAAAAGAAGGTTAATATTGAATAATTTTTTACAAACTCAGCCTTCAATGTTCCCCTTCTTACATGCAGTAAACGATACTTTTTTAAGAATAATATAATAATATAGAAACATTTCTGAGTTTTAAGAGGTTTACTCAAGATGATGTAATTACTTTTTTTGTTATAATTTGATTAAAGATACCTATTGTAAATCACAGACAACCATTTCTTGCTTTACCTATTCTACCTGACTCCAAAATAGGCTTTAAATAAGTTTAGTAAACTTATGTAGGTCTCTACATGTAGATTAATGAGAAATTAAACCCAGAATTGTCAAACCTAACTAGGTTTTTGCGTGATTTACGAATTAAAACAGAAAGCATCCCTTCGCATCCCAGAGAATCCTGATTAATAAATCACGGGGCTAAAGGTGGTTTGCTCATGTCTAAGTTAGACACAAGTAGAATACAGGTTGTCTTTGAATAAATTTCGGTTAGAAGGAATTTAACTTGATCAACTTCTTTTCGAAGCCCAGTAGTGTATATGTTTAAAGCGGGTAAATAAAATACCCACATCACTACCCAATTTACTTCGTTGCTCTTTTACAATAATTACTTTGGTCGAAATTGTACTACTATTGAGGATATCCGCGATGGCCATTTCGTTTTTTCTCATCTTTCTGGCCTCTATTACATACCGAGTCTAATTAGTTCAGCCAATCCATATATTTCATATATGCTTAGTACCAGAAACTTTAGGGGATTTCCCCGGAAATTGATAAGTTTATCCCAACGTTGTTTGATAAGGATTACCAAGTCACTTTTTAGGAGATCCAAAAAGTAAATGGGTGTGCACTTACTTAAAATAAAACTCCATGTAGAAATAGACTAAATGGATATTTATTATAGATAGTTTTATATCATTAAATGTGTATAGCTGTTTATATTCACCTTATACTAGTTATAATATTAAATTATCTAGACTAGTACTCCTGGTTGGCAATATAATAAACTTTTTCCCCTAACAAATAGAACTGGAAAAAAGGTAATTATTACCCGAATTCACTCCCCCTTTCCCGGGAACCAGGTACTGATTAGTTCCATCATACGGCTCTCCAGATTTGGCACTTAGCTTTTTGTTTTTATTCGTTGGGATGTTTTATGACTATGATGTTTTCATTGGCACTCGTCTACAAATGCATTTTCTTTACGTTCTTTCGAAGCCATAAATTTAATCTACTTTCGTTAGGCTTTAGGATTAAGGTCCTCACATACCGAACGGATGCATCATCCACTCTGTTAGCCGAGTTAATGAACCACAAGTAAATACCTTCCAAAGCAAGCTTTGGATATACCTTCGGGCATTTTGAATTTTAAACTTATATACAATCCACTTTTAATATTGAAAAGACGGCAGGTGTTTATTTCGTAGTACCTAGTTTTACGAACCCATGCATATCTTGCCCTTTAGATTTTGTCCTAAGTTGCAAAATTTTTAGCTGAGGGTTCCAGCTTTGAATTTGGCTGCTAGAAGTCTTGCACAAGATTCTTTCAGTTTCTAGGTACCTTTCTGATATTGCTTTAAAATTTATCTGGCAAAACATTAGTCAATTTATTTATCACCTCTTAGACCTGAATTGTATAGGTAGAATATAGCATCGTTTAGATTCTGCATTCAGTAAATTTTGGGATGTCTACTTTTTTTTTAAAACCGATTGCTATCAATTTTTATGTGCCTTGCTATCGGGCTAGAAGGTCTGCATATTTTTATATTCTCTGCTCAAAACATTTTCTTCTAAGTAAGTCCATGATTACTTCTTTTGACTTCTAACCTCATTAGAATTCAGCTGTTCTGTGTAGCGTTGGTTATTTTTGGGGTTTTAGCTTACGGAAGAAGCTCACACCCTACCTCGTCCTTCAAGAACACCTTAATCTTTGACATAACGATTTTAACGTCTTCTTTTGATCCTTAACACCCCGAGTAATTCAGTCACTGCATATTCTAAAGTGGTATTCCATTTTCTAAATTTTGGGGTCGATATCTAGTTAGACGGGGAAATTAGTCCGTAAAACTTTATGAAATAAATTTCTGCCTCCAGGTTTTGGGCTCTTTTCCTTTTTACGGGACACTTCGATTAAGGATTGGGTTAATAGTAGCTTTGAATCCCACGTCGAAATCTTCTCTTTAGTCCACCGATAAAACGTCGAGTTTTATGAGAAAGAATATTTGGCTAATATGGGGCCTTATATTAGAACCTTGAGGTGTTCCTGCTACGGGGAGTGAAGAGTAACGGTAGAATTGCGCACCGTAACACCGCTTTAGATCGCTTTACCGATTAAATCCAAAAATCACCATTGGGGGTACTTTAATTTCTTTCGCTTCAAGA
>JACYFI010001477.1:0-10339 GCA_020975735.1 Ophiocordyceps xuefengensis | reverse complement strand
CGCGTCAGGCACCGCAGAAGTAAAAATTTAGTAGGTATGCGGAAATACACAGAAAATATTTTATTAGTCTTATAGCCTCCGGCTCGTTATTAATTTAAGAATAGCGCTTTGTAAGTAGATATATTAAAATTCCCTTATTTAAAGTGTTGATCCTCTCAATAAGGCTGACTATGCTTTTTGTCGTAATATCTATATAAATTAAACGACACCTATAGTCTCTAAAGATTTAACTTTTAAGGGTTACTTCCTGCTATTTTCTCTAATAAAGGACATTTCCAGCAATTTTTGATTTTTTTTAGAACCAAATCTAAATTAGCCGTCAGGCTAGATCGAATGGAGCTCTGTTACGTTTTCGCCTCAGACACCATAAGAAATATTAGTTAGTTACAAAATAAAGGTAAAAGTACTTATCTCATTTTTATTGAAACTGTTACGTTTATATTTAAATTAAAAACTTATTTGTTTCATATCAATATTTATGAATTCACTAATACTGAACTTAAAACAAATTACATGGGCTAATTATTATGGCTGTACTTACCTACAAAGACACTAAGAAAGCCATATTTAACTATTAGCACCATTCGTCCGCCGCTAATCATCATTACCCATTAGGAGGCCGTAAAGACGATGAAACAGCTAGCAATTAAAATAGTAATCCCTATTCCAATATCACCTAAAGATAATCCCGCCCCATAGGTATAAAAGCGTAACCTAAATAAAGCGAAATTAATGTTCCTACTTGACCTAAAAAAAATAAATTAATTTTAGCTTGTGTAGGTGAACTCCTTCTCTTAAATTAATTTTAAAGGCATCTGTCGAAGCCTGTAAAGAAACCGTAATACGAAATTTCTTCCTTTTTTATCCAATTTATGTAGAAGCTACTACCTAGCGCACAAAAACACAGGAAGTTCTAGGGACTTCTCCCTTAAATAGTTGTATATTAATTACAAACTATCCCATTTAACACGTATAAAATCTTATACCCTCACTTTTTGTCAAGTAGGGTTCTGACGATATCTTAAAGCTCTAATATCTGAGGGTGGCTAAGCGAAGCTACCGCCCTCTTAAACACCATCACCCAAGCTGTGTCGATGAACTGCAACCTGATTTTAGCCGGCTTGCGGCTGGGATTGCTTATTTCCTTTTGTGTACAATCTATTTTAGATTTAACTTTAACCTCGGAAGTCCATTACCTGAGCCAATTTCTTAGTTTCCTATAATTTAGTTAATAAGCTTTATAAGGGGTCTCCGCCAATTTGGTGATGTTTAGCAAGAGTGCTTCACTCTGCTAAGCGCCGAGTAAAAGTTTCTTAACCACCTTACTATAATGACTTTTTTTATGTGGCGCTGGCTGAAAAAACTAATCCTTTCTTAACTCTTTCTATAAGGGTCAATGACTGCCCTAAAATATTTACCCAATTGTTTTAGTACCTTATTTATAATTCGTTAAGGTGCTTCTTATAGTAAAGCATAATGGGTTTCATTATTAGTTAGGAAATAATAATTTTTATAGTAATTTTTTACAATTAAAACAAATTATATCAACTGCTGTGCTTCGCCGGGCATTTTAAAATAATGTTTTTCTTTTTCTTTAAGGCGGCCAAGCTTACGTTTTGGTTATTATGGTAAATATTAAACTAATTTTTCCACCTTTATATCTAGCTGTAAGGCTCAATATTCCCCGAGAGTTATTCTATAAACTATAGATCAGGTCAATCTATAGTTAAAATAGTAGCAACCTTTTTTGGTATTTCTATAGTAAGTAGATCGTGTAAGTAAACTAAAGTTTGAAGGCAGTTTATAAATTGCATACTCTAACATTATATAAAATTTCTTAATGAAATATATTTCCTTTAATTTTGTTCTTTTTCAAAGTCTAATTCATAACTAACATTAATATAAATTAACCCTTATACCTCTTTAATTCATGTTATCCGGGTGATTAGTATAATTCTGCGTGTTTGATTTAACAAGATTTATAGCTATTGTACGCTGTAGATTGTAATATATTTTTTAACTTATCGTACATCAATCTTATATTTTATATATTCATACCTTTTTGCTATTAGTCGATCCAATTCTAACCTAGGCATCGCCTACCTAGTCTTTCTAAAAGCCCATAGATTCTATTTTTTATTAGATTAAAAAAAAGTAATGTTTTTTTATAAACGGAGTCGCAAGCTCGAGTATTTCAATAAGCCATTTACAAGTTTTCCATCTAGCTTACACCTAAGTAATTAAGATAACTCATTAAATACTACTGATTGTCATACAACTAAAGTACTGTAGTATGTCATTTAAACATATTCGCGGAAATAATATTATACCTTTAAGAGAGCCACTGTACAAAAAAATTTGATCTAGTTGTTTTCTTAAGTTTTAAGTATTTCATATAAATAATCATAAAGTTTTGAATATCATTTAGATTATCTTCTTTTTAAATATAAGTTTTGAATAAGGTAGGTATTTTGCCTGCAAAAGCGTAATAAAATTTTACTCTTTTCTTTCTGCCATATTTAATGCAAAAATTTCTAACACAGGAAATTTTCGATATTTTCTCAAAACCCGGATAAGTTTTTACTTTATTTTTTTTGTAAAAAAAATCTAACGCATGAATCTATTCGCTCAATTAACATAAATGCTTTTAAATTCGAGGTCTTTGGATCCCGGAAGGGGCCGTAGGAAATCTTTTAGCTCAACCTTTTTTCATTGCTGTCTACTACGTCACAAAAAAATCATTAGGATTAATTTTTGTAATAAACATTATATATATACCATTTACCGCCCCCCTTTAAACCTAAATATGTATTAAGAAGATCTTTTATATAAAAAAAAATCTTTCATAAATTTTATTCATTTACGTTTAAAAGGCATAGCTGTGCACCAAAGGGGCTTTTTATATCAAAGCTTAAATAGGCATTTATAAAACCTACGATGACTATGCAATAAATATTAAAAAAAAGTCTATTATTTGGACCGTCACAGATATGAGCCTAAATCTTTCTTTGGCAATACTAACCCCACTAGTTTTTCTTCAAGTTACGTGTGTACTATGCTACTCACCAGTAAGCTGGCAAAACATTAAAACCAAATCTTTCAATAATTGAAAACTTATAAGTTTGTAGTAAAGTTCATTCTTTTCGGTTGTGTGGAGCAAAGTAATTGATTTTTATTAAATAAAGTAATAATACAATTCGCTAATTTAAAAATAAATAAAGGGGCGCAGCTCTGTTGGGAGGGGCTCCATCAAAAAAAAAAATATAGCTCTTGCATTTTCTATTGGTACATAGTAGCACTGAAAAACAGTATAGAAACAGTACATCGGTGTGCTAAAAGTTATAGCCTTGAGGTTGGAGAACATAAAACTTAGATAAATTTAGATGGGTCAGGGTTGGCATACTCGTGTGGACTAGGGTAGTGCGCAAGCCCCGCATAAATAGCCAAATTAATATTTAAAATTTTAATTGCCGAATCTATATTAGTAGCGCCGCCTTGCTCTCCCGAAATACAAATACTGGATACGCAAGTAGCCGCTATAGCGAAAGCTAGTCATTCTAGCTTTGCCACACTAGCCCAAGGGGGCCCTAGCCTCATCCTCTGAACCGCACCATTAGACATCCGTCATAATTAGAAGTATTATACCTCTGGCCCCATTGACATGAGACTTAAAAAATTCTTTTATCTAAAAGCATATGCTAACCTGCTATTCATTATCAGGGCAGATATTAAAAAATTCAACTTTAAGCTAACAAAGCTTGCTAAACTATGCAGTATTTTTTTGTTCATAGAAACAGGACGATATACAACTAAAGCTATATTAATTTTAACTTTGTAAAGGTAAGAACTTACAAATGCGTGCGGTTAGGTGGGCTTGTTTATCCTCATTACTAAAACTACTTGTAACATCTGTTTAAGTTAGCTTGTTGTATATCGTATAGAAACCCTGTGTGAAATCCAAGGATTTCTATCGCTACTTAACCTTCTACCTAACTTTGTTTGTTAAACTATGTTATAAAAGAATAAGTCAAGGCGCGGCCACTAACCACTTTACAATAGACCTACACTAAGCTATTAATTCAACCTGAAAAATCACCAGGAATAGTCTCCTTATATTCTTTAGGCATACCTGGTAGCATTTATTTAATCTGTAATCTCTAAAAAACGATCTGTGCATGTGTCTACTGCAAGAGATTATGAAAAGGGTAAGGTAACCCCTTTTTCTTTGTTTCAATGTTACAGAAATAAAAGTATATCTTATAAGTTAGTTATCTGTTATCTATAAATAATTCTTCTAATCAGTTATAGCTCTTAAAAAATGAAACTTTTAAAATAGATACTATCAACCTCGCTTAGCACTGCTTAAATAAACTGCCTTCATGTTGTAACATATAAACCCCTTTTTCTTATTTAGCTAAGATTTATTCAGACTTAGTTTACTATAAATAGGATTATTCAAATCCTTTTCTATCTTTATTCATATGTGAAAAATTCCTAAAAATTTTTCCTTATTAAACATGGGATTATAAAGGCCTATTTCTTTTAGATTTTATTTCTCAAATTAGGCTAGGACTTTGGCGTAAAATTTTTATCTTGCTACGCGAGCTCTATTGTCCGAATAAAAATCAGAAATAAAGTACTAAGTTCTTAATTTAGGGTAATTTACATGAAAAAGGTTTACTTTACGGAATTTCAGATATAGCTTTTTAGACTCTTTTTTGAGTCTCTTAAAAATCCCATACCTCATGATCCTGCGCCTGGGTTAAATTTATAACGGTTTATATAAACAATCAAATTATATTTGTTGTTACTTTAATGATATAGTATCTTGGCTTTATATGTGTACCTCTATGACCAACCATATAAATAATGAGGGCTTGCTGGGTCCAACAAGAGAAAAATTGATGGGCTGCCGCCTCCATACTTTCAAAATAGAATTAGCGATTATATAAACTATTATCGTGCTAAACAACAAAGGAAAGTATTAAAGTGGCTATTAGCTAAAATCTCAATACCGTTACCTACGTATCTCCCATTACGCTATTAATTTATGAAAGATTAAATACCCCAACCCTTATTTTTATATCGAGGCTTCGCTCATAATAGGGTTTCTCTTATAACAAAGATTCAAATAGCGATGGTTTTTCAAAATTAACTAAGTCCAATTTGTACTGGGAACAAAAATTGGGTGTTTGAGTTATAAAGTCAACAAATTATTTATTATTTTACTGTTTTTTTTGCAATTTTTCCAGGATATGCTTACATAGGCATAAGAAAAAATAAAGCTTTCAAAAACAATCGGCTCATCATTTGTGGGATCTTGGTCCGGTGAGTCCATAGTATTACCAGTTTTGTAGTAAATGGGTGCGCAAGGACCAGGATTTGTTGAATATTTTTTCGATGGCAAGCTATTCACATCTTTATTAGCAATTCACTAAACGTCATATATTTATATTTATAAGCGTAAATGACTAATAGGGGGTGAATAAAGTTTAACCAAAGATGATTAACGATATCACTATGTTATTAGGACTATTTGCTTTTAACTTTTAATGTTCACAACAGGTATAGTCCTCTGAGGATCCTACTTAAAAAATTATGAATGTGTGCCCATAGTTATGTTGGTAGGTTTCCCTGCTCATTATGTCTATTTTATAACTGGCCTAATTTAAATTAGGGTGTTCTAGCATATAGTTGGATTAAAATTTCATATCACTATGAAAAAAGGCCTATCGTGGATCCTAAAAAAGTGTTGGGAAAGATGAAGATTAACACTATAAATAAAAGTCCAAACATGTGGTGTCCTTGCTAAGATCGATCATAATTAGACCTTAACATTTTAGGAATTCAGAAAAATCACCCTCAAACATTGCCCAATCCGGCTCCCATACTTAAACGTAGTGGAAATGGCAAAAGTATAGAGTTTTAATGTAACCGTTAAAATTATATAAGTTATCCGAATAAAATTAATTCTTTTTTGAGTTGCGCTATACCATGCCATTAGTAAGGTCCAAACTATAAAGCACCCCCTAAGGGGCGCTAACAGGGATTGCCTTGCAGGGCTTTTAAATTTCTCACAAATTTCGCGTATATACCTCCTCCCAACGGGTATGTTTCTAATGTAAGAGGGATAACCACCACCCCGTAAAATTTGAATACCTTGGTTTTTAATCTTTTTTTTGCTTTATTTTCTAGTATTATGAATTTGATTATTATTTCGAGGGGTTTATATAATAATTGGTTTCTCAAGATTTATGCTACCTTTTTATTTTCAATAGGCTTTTGTAGTTTGTATACACCTACCAACCCAGCCAGAAATTATTAGTTATTTAAACATTATATGGATACACTATTAGTTTACATAACATAGGTAATTTTAATTTAACCCTCTAGCCACAACAGCATACTCCATCAGAGTCTCTTTTGGAAAAGGAAATCTTTAAGGGGTTTTTGATATGAGCCCTTAAAGTAGAAAAAATATATGTAAGGTTATCCATCTGGAAAGATAAAACATTAGCAACTCTTATTCAGTGTTTATAAACCCAGGATTATGGACTTTCAGTGTAACCCCGTACCAGGGGTCCGGTACCCCCCATCTTTCGACTAATCTATCTATTCTTCTCCGTCAAATACTTTAAAATAAGAGCCAGCGCCAAGCTGGGGAGGATACCCCACCGATCTAAGACCTAATTTGTTCTTGAATAGTGATTCAACTTTTGACTCAACAAAATAGGCCGGCCCTACACCAGAACCGCTTTCTAATAGTTTACCATAAAAACTTTACGGGGATATTTTAGAGGTTACACTTTAAATAGGGGGTTAGCTCTTATAAAAAAATATATATTTTCTGCCTGGCAATAGGGACGAAAAGTATGCCCCCCTTATTCTTTCTAATCCTACGCGTTCCTATCCATATTCCTCAGGACAAGGAATAACTTACTTTATTTTTTAGAACTGTTGTGAAGGCGCTTTGTTTTTTTTCAGAAGTATATCTTTTATGTGAGATAAGATTAGAAAAATATTAAGACTTTTTTATACTTCTATATTAATCTTTTTCCAAAGATAGTAGATTCATCAGGGAAAAATTTTTCTTTACCTCTCTTTTATATTATTTAGTGCTTTGTTTAAGTTTTATTTCTTCCCCTGATTTCTTTTGTTAAGCTTCGTATCAAACTTCTCTTATATCGAATTTGATCTTTTTTAAATAAATCCTTTAGTCTTTTTTCTATATAATTATTGTGGTGTATTTCTACTAGGTCTAATAGAATAGGGTGGCCGGTAGGCTCAGAGCAAATCAAAATAATTTAACATCATACGTATTAAATTTATCAATCTTGTAATTTAGGTAATTTTTTTCATCGCTGAAGGCTTTTTTTCTTTAATCTCTATTAGAGAATCCTTGTGTCAAAAGAAGTATCTAGTATTTTTAAGGGGTGTTTAGGGGGTATTATATTTGAAAAACCCTTCTTATTTATGATTCATATTTTTAACCTTTCTATTACTTCCACATATCCTCAACTGTTAAAATGAATTTATTAAATTATTAGGAAAAAAAAAAGATTTACCATTTATTAAGGTTAAAATTTATAAACACCATTCGCCATAATATAAATTTAAAGAAAATAATACATTTAAAGTGATTTTTCTTTGAATAACTCTTAATTATTTTATAAAATCCATGAGTTATAATCGATTAATCAGGATAATATATACGAGTATGAAACGAAATTTGTATAGATTTATTAAATACTAAGCTACCTACTTAATACTTTATTATAAGTATAAAAATACTACCTAATTATAACCAAAACATAAGGATTTAATTTTGTAATTTTTAGTTACCTGTTCCCTGGAGTAGCATTGCTAGGGTGCTTCACTAAGGGGTGATTCCGAGGGATATGAAAAATTCGCGCCAGGCAACATATAATTATAAATAGTAAAAATTCCTTTGCTCGGAGTCGAAGTGAAGCCCCGTAAAATTCATTTTTTTTACATTATTAGTTTCCTATGCGTTCCAGAGGTCCAGGCAAAGGCTATCTGCTTTAAAGGAAAAAAATTATTAAGCAGCATAATTTATATCTTAAGTATGGCTAAATCTTATCATTAGCGATGGGCAAAGTTCAAGCGAAAAGAAGATAAAAACCATGACCTTCAGCATACTTTAAAAAAACATAGACAGCTTACGATAAAATATAATATACTGATATCATTAATATATGGGGCAAAAGCCCCTTTTTTTTGGACTTAATTCTCTTCAATTAGGCTCGCAGGGTAATCACGCAACATTTTGAATAAAAGAAAACTCTAGGTTCATAAAGGATACTTCCGTGATTGAATTCATTTAACAAACAATTTTCTGGAATAAATTTTTATATTACCGAATGGCTATCCAATAATTGAAATTTTATAATCAAACGGATAGATATGAAAAAATTTTTTTTATTAAACTAACCTTCACTTTAAAATGTTATAATCAAGAGTATTATTCTCTTTTACCGATAAAATACTCTATAACCAACATGGTCATAGGCATTTACTGATTTGACAATTTAAAAAGTTAATATTGAGAATTTTAGTATTTTGTGTATATGGTGTAAATAGGGTAATTAAATCATTAAAAGTATTTAGATGTAAAATTATTATGTTACTTGTTTAGATTTACATTAATTCCTATAAAAAAATAAAAATTAAAACCTAATAGAACCCTTTTTGCATCAATTTAATCCCTGGAAAAATAAGAATCAATTTAACTTTTAATATTTCATAATCAGTTTAGTTGAAATCTATGTTATATAAAGCAAAGCTTCTTCTAAACTATCACACTTAATTCAATTATACCATTTAATTTATTACTAAAATAAATTAAATTATTTCCAGTAGATACTTATATATGAGATAAATTTATTTTTCTGGATTGGTCTATTTTAAACCATCATGTTAGTGTTTGAATACGTGCTTAAAATTCTTATTATTCTATTATGCTAATCTTATCGAATAGCTTTGAATGACTAATTTTTCTAAAGACAGAAGATTCCTAAACAAAAATTTTCCTTTTCATCTAATATTCCCGTCATTAGGGGAATAGAAAAATTAGTTATAGCTTGTCATCCATTTGTATTGTTGTATTAAATCCTTTTGTGCGCGTGGTTTCAGCGCGGAGGTTTACTTTTTTCTTGTGTATGCCAGCTTCCGCTGGTTCAGTATGTAATTTATAATTATATAATAAGAAGAAAAGTGCAAAAAAAGATCATGTAAGAAAAGGACGGAGATTAATGTGTTTACGTAAGTCTCTGGAGAATTCCTTTATAGTTTTCTGCCTGATTGTTAAATTAAGTTATCTAAGTTTTTTAGTATTAGATATAGTAATAATTATTATTTTGCACTATTTTAAATGAAGTTAAAGCTTCCCACTTAGATCAAGTAAATATTAGAGATAATTTATATATAAATAGTAAAATAATTAACTGGATAATTTATAGTTTCCCGCATAAGTCTAATTGCACGGAATAATGCACATACTCAGTGGGGCCCATTTGAGCAACTACGTGTAAGTAAAGGCATTAAGTTCTCAAACCTTTACATCAACACTGCTCACGCAGTGATCTGGACTAAACTTTATCTTAAATGGATTTTACTGAATAAATCCTTTTCGATGCTCACGTTTATCTCTCGAATCCAACTCATCAAATAAATTGTGAAATTTTAGTTATTTTGGGTTCACGGGTATTACCTTAGAATGGGGGTTAGGGTACTTTTATCACTACCCCTTATTTTTACCGCAATGAAGAAAACCATATAAGGCTTCACCGGTTCGACAAAAATAATTTTTAATAATTTTACCGAAAAATCGTATTGGAATTTTCACGGTGACATGAGCACACGACCCACATTTATAAAGAAATTTATTTTGATTTCTAAAGACTTCACTTTCTCCTAACAAAGGGTCAGGTTAGACAATGTTTGTCCCTTTATAGCTAATGCCTGTTTTGTGTAATATCTTATGAGAAATAGAGTCTATCGCCGGGTACCGAACTTTTTTTGATACTTCAAATATGTTTTAATATAATCTATAAAGTAAACGCTCCGTCAATCTTGTTCCTATTGAGAAGACTTGCTTCCGGATCTCGAAAGAATAAAACACCTCCGGCTTCTACTAAAACCAGATAATAACGATTGTAAAGTAAGTAGGATTTGCACTAAATTTAGCAATATTATATGCATAATTTCTTTTAAATATAGTATCCCTGTGGATAAGTTTTTTTCCTACTGAAAGTTTTAGTGGTAAAAAGCAGTTTTAAATATGCAAAGTTAAGACAGATTTTTTTTGTAAGTTGAAAGG